>CM055825.1:13622435-13909673 GCA_029582265.1 Zoroaster sp. YZ-2022 | reverse complement strand
GTTTGTTTCACAACAACGTTAGTTATTTCCCTTTTATAAAGATTCCATTAGTCAAAACATACAGCAAGGCGATGTTATGTTGTTTCCAAGTAAATAATATATTCCAATATGTTGAGGGAATTTGTCTAACATGATTGAAATGCTCACTAATTTATGTTGCCGAGTCTTCCTTCCTCGTCGTTATGCACACCGGGAATTTCACCGCCGTCACTGTCGCTGCTGTCGGCCTCTGGCTCGTACATATAAGGTTCTATAACCCCTTCTTCGTTTACGTGCTGATCTTCTGAGTCAGTAAATTTCTCCTCCGAAAATTCAGCATCAAATTCACTTTCTGACGACGACATTTCTAAACCATTTTCCAGTATTTTCGGCAAGAATCAACACACGACGCACACTTCCGCTGCGTGCATGCGATGCTAGCGTCCCACGCAACAAGCTTAGCCTAGCCGCGGCCAAGCGCGAAGCCTACATTCTCTTCGTGACGTCATAGCTACAGACGTGAGTCATGGTGCAAAATGACCCCTTTTCGGGGCGGGGTTATCGGCGTCGACCTACACTTCGTAAAAGCTTAAAATTATAAAAACCCCGCTAAACATTGATAATTTATATGTTTATTATCAGTCAAAATACCATAGTTTACAATATCCGTGGCTTTTAAAGCTCTATTTCAGTGTTCCTTTAACCGGTGCCATGACCCTTGTGCATTGTAAGTTTTTGTATTCCCTTATTATACATCCTCTCATCCTTGGAATGCAAGACACCCAGTATCGCCCCTTTGTACATTTTGGTTTTCAGAAATGTATGAAGGGAATTTACAACATTGGTAATGTTGATATAAATTATGAAAAAAGTGTGAAAAAGAATTAATTTGTAAAAATAACAACATTTGGAGCAAAAAGTTGCCATCAGTTTCTCATTGGTGAAGAGGTTAAGACATCTGCACTAGTGAGCAGTAGGTTTAATTATAGCTTTGTCGATTAAGGGAAAAATATATAAATTATGATTTTTATTCAATTTGCAGCCAAAGGAAGAAATAGGTGGGGTCTGAGTGGATCACTTATTTGTACAAATAGTCAAGATCGCCATGGTGAAGCCTGCATGGGAGTACTCTTTTGCATTCAAGACCCGTTTGGCTGTGCGTGTGCTGCAGGGTACCAGGGAATCCGCTGCAATGAGGGTGAGATAAATTGATTATCTGCCAGTTAGTCACAAGCTTCTTCCATCGCGGTTTCTCATTGGCCATTAGCGGAATCTCCGCTTAGGACAATCCCTTTCTACGGTATATAAACACACCAGAAGAAAAGAAATAAAGTATTATTCAAATATGTAGCATGGCTTTGTATCCCTCTTGCATTGATAATTACTGTTTTGGGTCATTCTGTACCAATTCACCTGGGGGTTGACAGTGACCGTCTCAGATTTCTTTTTTTCAACAAATCCTCTGGGGATGGGAATATGGGATGGCAGGGATGGGAATATGGGTCCAGAGGTGAAAATGTCCAAAAAAAACACTTCATTCTAATGGATTTTTGGGGATGTACAAATGTAGGTTTTTTGAGGACCTGTAACATAAAAAGTAAATGTTGCATACCACTTTTGACAATAGATTCTGATATTTTCGGTGCCAGTCATCATAAATATCAATTTTCAGGGGAATATCTTTTCTGGAATTTAAGATATAGGCCTCTGAAATTGCCATAAAGTCACTGACCCAATATAGGGGGTGAAAAAAGGGGGCGGGGCTAAAATGTTTAAGGGGTCATATCTTAAGAACCACAAGGATTTGGGAGCGAACATTTTGTGGGTGTTCAAATTATAGAAAAAATCTGAGTCGGTCACTGTCAAATTTTCAAAATTTCAGGTGAGTTGGCATGGAATGACCCTTTTAGTATTTTTATCAATATTTTTTTCAAGGAAGTCTTACTGCACCACTCTTGTCTGCATTTAACCCATTTTTAAATGTTGTTTTTTGTGATTGCTCTGTCTTTGTATACGTGCATTCTTGCATGTTTGAGGTAATGTGAGATTAATCAAGTAGTATTTAAAGAGTTGTGCGTATGATAAGCCTAAACAATATCACGATGATATCATAATGATACGATATTCAACAAATTATTGGCTAAATCAGTGAAGTTTTTGAAGATATCACCATATTGACAATATTCCAAAACATATCACCAATATCAAATAAATATCACCCTTCAAAATTAAAATAGTTTGTTTATTAAGGTAATTGTTATGTAAAGTTGTGCCAGGTATCTGCGTATCCAGATACCCGACTGAAACTGTCATTACCTGGTTCCATTTTGTGGTTCCATTTACTCGTAAACGACTTTTGAAAATTTTTACTGAACATTTAAGCCACACAAAATGGAAGTCGCCATTTTTTGTGTGGAAAATGGGGATGCTACGAGTCATTTTTAATATAGAGGCGGGAAATTATTACAGTAAGTCCACAATAATTCTTATAAAACAAGAGAATATTGTGTTCATATTAGTTATTTTACACATTTGAGAGTATTTTTATGTATTTACAAAATTGTTTACTAGACTTGGGCGATATTGATTTTTTTCATCCACGATATATCATCAAACATATATCACGATGTTCGATAATATCGCGATTTTTTTTCCACGCATGAGTACTTTAGAGCCGATAATAACAGGAATGTACCCATACACGTGTCACAATAAATTGCCAGTGCTTATCTGAGAGACACGTGGAATCACGCCGTTCACGAGTGCACCGTGGCCATTGGCAAATTCGTTTGTGTAATAATTATGTGGGACGGTTACTGTGTCGTGCGTCCCAATGAAATCATCAGCCCAAGTTCATGTGACTCGCGTTCACTTGACTATATCATAGTATAAACACGTGACTAGGTTTATCCCTGCATAGTCTATTACCGTGGAGAATAAAACCATGTGATTGTGACACGTCATTTGCACTTTGAATAATGTGACCGTCACGTGGTTTATCAATAATAGCGTATGTGTTTTGTCACTAGACAAGAGTCCCAGTATGGTATAATAGAATAGTGTCCTAATTCCCCAACTTTGATCAAGCCGCTGTCGATCCATGCTTTGATTTATTTCATGACTAATGTGAGCACAGCTAGACTGCAAATGTTATTATGTTGTCGATTTTTAAGGTAACGCCCATATTCTGCATATTATTTAAATATGCATGTTCTAATGTACTCACACGTGGTGCACCAGCCAGAGTCACAGACCACCATGGATAGACAGTGAGGCGTAAACATTGTGTACACATTGTTGGATCAAATACCCCAATCAATCCCCAACACTTAATCTGTTTTAATATATTTTTTTGAGTGGCGGTGGATTTTAAACAACGCCCTGTCATACCAGGCGGCACCTTTGTGATATGATAGTCGGCTTATCACAGAAGTAGTTCGATTTTGTTTCTCACTTCCGAAAGCTGAAAAGACTTCCCTAAGTATTTTCCATGGAATTTCTGACCCGACTGACAATCAAGGAATTTTGTTTAATCGTGATATATTTTTTCTTCGCGATATATTTTTTTCATCGCGATATTTTTTTTCATCGCGATTTGCCGATATGTCGATAATTTGAAAAGTTCCCGATACCATAACCGAATAAAAAAAAATATCGCGATATTCGATATTATCGTGTCATCGCCCAAGCCTATTGTTTACGGGTACCCAGGTATCCGAAGATTTCCATTTTTGGGTATCCGGTTCCCAAAATAACCAAAAACGTACGGCCTTGTTGTTATGTGATACAATTATCACATCCAAATTTCATGTCAAGGTAAAACTTTTAGCTTTGCATGGTGAGGATGATAAGTAAGACTAATTGCGTTGACACCATGTGGAATCTCAATTGAGTAGTAATTAGTTCTGAAAAGAACTGGAGGTACAACTCGACGTTTCGATCAGTGTGCTCTGATCGTCCTCAGGAGAATGCCGGACTCTGGAAATGTTGCTGCTTAAGTAGACTGCTGGAGGATCATCCCATGAATGGATGCTGGAGGATTAGTTCATTGAGGCGCGCAGGCAGGAACTGTTGAGACTAGGATCCTAGGGGTAGGGGGAGAGGAGTGTGTGCTCACTGAACTGAATCAGTTGTTAACAAGCACAGGGGAAGGAGGGTGGTTGACTTAGGATATAGGAGATCCCTCAGTCTGGGGTGTGTTATGGACTTTGGATATAGAAGATCCTTCAGTCTGTAGTATTGGTCGCCAAATGTCGCTGATGAAGAAGCCGATGTCCTGTGGCACAGTGTCGTGTTTGACGATCTCGATGGCCTCTCTGATGCGTCTGGGGTGCCATGCGTCGATGGGTGTGATGAGTTGGGCTGCCTGCCAGTCGATTTGGTGGCCCTTGATGTGCGAGTGCTTGACCATGGCGGACTTCTCGAAATCTCCTCAGCGGCCGTGTGCTCGGTGTTCCTTCAATCTGATGGGGAGGTTGCGTCCTGTTTCGCCGATGTACACCTTACCGCACTCACAGGGGATCCGGTAGACTCCCGCTCTGTTGTTTGGGTCCGGTTTGTCCTTGTGGGTGTGTAGAAGTCCTTGGAGTTTGCTGGGGGCTGAGTGGAACACATCAATGCCTGTTCGTCGGAGGATGCGTTGTAGTTTGTGAGACGTCGAACCTAGATAGGGGAGACAAGCAGAGAGGGTTAGATCACTTACCTTGCTTTCGGGGTTTGGAACCGGCTTCGCTGTGCTGATCTTGCTGGGATTGTAACCGTTGCGTTTGAGGGTAGTTCGGATGTGCTCTAGCTCCTTGGGAAGGCTGTCCTTGTCACAAATGTTGTAGGCGCGTTGTATGAGCGTACGGTTGACCGATGACTTGATGCTTGGGTGATGGAAGGAGCGCTGGTTCAGGTACTGATCTGTGTGCGTAGGCTTTCTGTAGACGTTGTGATGTAGGGAGCCGTCTGGGTTTCTGGAAATGCCAACATCAAGAAACGCGATCTTGCCGTCTTCTTCTGTTTCCATGGTGAACTTGATGCTCGGGTGTTGCTGGTTGAGATGTTGTGGAAAATCCTGGAGTGTGTCTCTGCCATGTGGCCAAACCACAAAGGTGTCATCCACGTATCGGAGCCACAGCTTGGGTTGGAGGTCGGCGGTGTTGAGGGTAGAGTTTTCAAACTCTTCCATGAAAATATCAACAAGGACCGGGGATAAAGGAGATCCCATGGAGGTCCCAGCTGTCTGCTCGTAGAACTTGCCCTGAAACTGAAAACAACTTGAAGAGACACATGCTAGTAGCAAATCATGAATTTGGTCAGGGGTGAGTGATGTGCGATCATCAAGGGAAAGATCTTGTACGAGTCTGTCCTTCACCAGGAAGCATGTCTCTGTAGTTGGGACATTGGTGAATAGGGAGACAACATCAAAACTAACCAAGATGTCGCTGGGTTGAAGGGTGAGGCCCGGGTGATCTCAACGAACTGACCGGAGTTGGACACATGGTGTTGAGTGAGACCCACCAAGGGTCGGAGGATCTTAGATAGATGACGGGCTGTGTTGTACGTAGGTGAACCTCTGGAGGCGACGATAGGGCGGAGAGGAACATCAGGTTTGTGAATCTTCGGCTGGCCAAAGAGCCTAGGGCAGGATGAGCTGGATGGTCTGAGATGTCGGTAAAGTTGGGTGGAGAGGGCACCAGCACGGTGGAGGGCAAGGAGTTTGCTAGCGACTCTTTTCTCTATGGATGGGATGGGGTTCTTCTTGAGCGGGCGGTATGAATCGGATAATAAAATGTGACTTACCTTGTCGGTGTATTGTGCTCGGTCCATGATGACTGTAGCGTTGCCTTTGTCTGCGGTGAGGATGTGGATGGAGCTGTCCCGTCGGATGTCCCGTAAAGCAGTAAGCTCTCCCTTGGAGAGGTTGGGCTTGGCTGGCTTGGCTTTACGCAAAACATCACTCATCTGTAGTCGGGCGTCATCAGCTGCTGTTTTGTTGAGTCGTCGCAGGGCTGGCTCAACTGATTTCATGTCAATACATTGAAATATTATTGAAGTTATAGCTCTGTGAAAAGCTAGACAAGTTCTAGCTGCACAGGTTCCCAGGACTTAACCATTATTTAAATGGCTTCATTTGAAAGTCAGCCGAGAAAATAGATGTTAACATCATTTTTTCTTAACAAAATAAAAGGATTGCGGTCTACGTTTGGGCAATAGTGAATTGTTGTAGATATGAAATATAATTTTAATCATAAACTGATAGGATCTGAAGACATGTGGCCGGCCATTTTTCGAGTGCTATTCTGAAAGCAAAAATAAGAAAAATTTACATCTGGCTTCCATTCCCCATCCATGATATACATGTGTGCAACATGCCACATTCATCAGGTACCACACTACGCACTAGCTTTTAGCAAGCTTCACGCATGCGGTCGCACATGACCAGCAAAAACAAATGTAATCGGCTCGTTTTGAAGAAATGATTCATTTGAAATTTTTCAGCACTGTTTATTATCTATGCAACTTTTGTTTAATACTTGCATGTAAAAGTAGTTCATATTTCGATGTCCAATGTCATTTAATGCGGCTAAATACATGTTTGCCATGTATGTAAAACAATCCGTGTATTGAGATGATAATATCGTATAACGACGATATCAATGCCAGCGATTATCGACTATCAAAAAAATTCAATATCATCACACCTAGCGTTAAAAAAATATGATTAGAAATTACTACTTGAGATTGCACAAGTAACCGCACTAATTTCTAGGAAGTCTTACTGCAACACTCCTGTCTGCATTTAACCCATTTTTAAATCTTGTTTTTGTAATTGAAAATTGTGTTATTGCATAATGTTTTGTTATGTCTTTGTACATGTATATAGAATTACTACTCAGGATTGCATGAGTAATTGCACTAATTACCCAGCACTAGCATATATTCCATAGTATCCATTTGACATAAAACACAATAAAGGGGGCCACTTTCCTACCGTCACGTTAGCAGTTTTTCTAATGGTTGTAATTTTTTAAATATCTGAAACCACCCAAAAAGAATTTCAACATTTGAATAGACATGCATGCTTCTCCTAAAGATAATTTGAGTTGATTATTACTATTAATTTTTTAATTACCCTAAAATTTCCATCAACAAATGGACGGAAAAGCGAGGTAACTTTTTTCGTCCAATTTTTATGGAAATTTGAGGGTAAAAAAATAAATAAAACAATAAAAAATAAAATAAATCAACTCAAATTAGTTCTAGTATAAGCCTGCATGTCCATTCACATGTTGAAACACTTTTTGGTCGGTTTCAGGTACTTAAAAATAAATAACCATTGGAAAAACTGCTAACGTGACGGATGCAAAGTGGCACCCTTTACTGTGTTTTATGTCATTTATATTTTAGATGACTTGCAAAAATGTGATGCTCATTGCATACACAGCTAATTTTAGCATATCTCAGAAACTCATCAGGAACAAATGACATATTGAAAATTTTAAATGACACTTTTTCTTCAATTTTTTTGTCGATAGAGTGTCCATCTGACAAATTTGGACTGTACTGCTCTCACACTTGCCACTGTGCTCCTGGCATCACATGTTTGAAAGATACCGGTGAATGTAATGATCCGTCGTGTTCAGAGGACTATTGCACTCAGCGATGTGCACCAGGCTGGAAAGGAACAAATTGTCAGGGTAAAGTGTCTCCAAATATCTGAATTTGCAATTATTTATACTCGCATTTTGTTGGTTATATTTTAGAAAAATAAGGTATTGGCAATTTAAATATCTTCAAAATCAACTTTTTGGCAAGAATAAAAGTAAGTCTCCTCTGGTTTTAACCCTAGACATGGCTCAAATTTAACATAAATGTCTGGGATTAGTAATTAAAAAATAACAACATTTGAATGTGAAACTTAGTGTTAAGGATATTAACCCTTCTGCAAGGGTTAAAATCAGTCAAAATGTTGAGGTACTTGCAAGGTACATGTATATCTAGTGCAGTTAGAAGTCGAACACTGTCAAACCTTACATGTAGTAAGTGCATTTATAGGTTAAAATGTAAAATGAGTCTGTGTGAGTCAAAACTGTTTTTGACTGGTAAAAGCATTGTCTGGTATTGTTCAGGGTGGTCAAAATGACAGTAAAAACCAGTCAAAAATGCCCCTGTGTGCACATTTGAGTTAACAGTCAAAACAGGCAGTTGACTGATTTTGACCTATATAGCTACATGCCACTAAAGTGCAGCTATAGTGTATAGTAGGACTAGGAGGTTTAATGTGTGCCAGAAATAATTTTGTCAATGGAGATAATATTTTGTGTACAAATTGAAAATTTTGAATAAGAAAAAGTTCTCTTTCCTAAATTCCAGGTTAGAATATGTAACAGGTACGAGCGCGGTTAGCTAACTCGACACCAGGACATAATTAATTTTATACAAGGTGACGCTTTGACTTGGATAATTTGTTTATTCTTTTCCCGCTACTAGTGAAGGGATACGATTAACGCTGTATATAATATAAGTGGGATAGGTGTTTTTGATAAAACTACCCCAAATAAAATAATAGTATAATGAAAAATTAAATACAATGAAAATATAACAATGAAAATATAACAATGAAAATACAACAATGAAAATACAACAATGAAAATATAAAAATAAAATAAATGAAATGGCCTATCTGCTGTCGAAACTCATATGACGGAATCGGGAATCGGTGATGGTGGCTGGAAGACCGAACGTTGGACGACGGAAAACAGTTCTTGTGGGGAAGGAGGGGCTTGTAGGACTTTAATTGCAGAGGAGGGTTAAAGGTGGAGACACTTGAAGCGAAAACAGCTCCTTATCCTTGATCAGGGGATAGCAGACTGTTTTCGTGAATTATTAATTGATGAATGATGATCTGTCCTGCAGGCTCTTTGTAGATTTGCTCGGCCTAGAGCAGGACAGGGATAAATATATATGTAAGTAGTGATGATGTAGGTCGGGCACAATCCAAATGAAGTTGTCCGACAGAGTTAAAATTTGTTAACGGTGAAGAAAATACGCTCTCCTCTGTCGGTGTCCAGTGGCCAAGTCATATAAAATATTAACTTAATAAAATAAAAACAAAAAATTACACAATAAAAAAATATACTACAGCTTAGGCCTAATCTTGAAACAAACAAGTCAATAAAAAGTAACATTGCTTACGAAATGTGTGTGGTCCTATAGCCACTCCACACTAGTCAATGCCCCCTATCAAGTAAAGTGGTTACAAGGACATTTCAGCAAGACCAGTGCCCAAGGCAAGATGACCAGTCATGAGTTATAATCAAATTAGTGTTGCAAAACACTATACCAAAAACAATTCATGGAACTATTAAAACATGAAAATGGCTTTTACTTTTAAGCCATTAGTTTAACTTGCCAGTGAATTAAAGAATCAAAGTGAATATCAAAAGATTATAAAGAAAACAATAAAGTAAAATCAAAGAAATGTCAATCATAGCACTAACTAAATATCAGCTTGAATAAATGCAGAAATCAATTAAATCAAAGAAACTTCTAATGCAAGAACCAGTCCTTGCCTTTTATAATACTCCAAAAGGAATCATCAAAAAGTCTGATTTGGAATAAAGCTATTTCTAATCCTTGAAACATTGAAACAAATAAATTACTCAACCTAGCAAGGCCAGTTGAGGGTGGAAGATGGACCAAATTGCCCAAGGGGATATTTAACTGCACTTAAATAACATATGGTTCTAGACAAAGCAAGGACAAGTGGCTGTGTATGCAATAACCCCAAAACTGATGTACAAGCTTATTGTTTAATGCTTTGACTCCAAAGTGATTATATGTGACCAGAGAAACACAGTAATGGCATGGTGATGAAATAATAAAATATACATGTGCACTAAAACATGTGAAAGGAAAATGAAAACCTTGGGAAGAGTTTCAGAACATAATGTAAAAGATGAATGTACCCATTCTCATGGTATTGGGTAATGTAGACATTAAATTAAATCTATTGAAGGAAAATCTAGTTCAAGCGCAGAAGATAAGACAAAATGCAATCTGCATTTTGCAAGCAATCAAAAGTAAAAAGAGCATGGAAAACGCAAGTCACAATTATTATATCAAACAGAGCTTTAAATAAAAACTATTGTTGTTGAACTTAATTAATATTAAATCCTAAAAACTAGCATCACACCACAGAAAACGTACAGCAGTAGTTAAAGTCAATGAAAAACGACATCCGGTCTAAACTTTAGATAAAGAATGGAATCTTAAGCCTAGGAATACAAGTATGATATAAAGTAAAATCAAACTCACCTAGAGCAGGACAGGGATAAATATATATGTAAGTAGTGATGATGTAGGTCGGGCGCAATCCAAATGAAGTTGTCCGAAAGAGGTAAAATTTGTTAACGGTGAAGAAAACACGCTCTCCTCTGTCGGTGTCCAGTGGCCAAGTGCCAGTAAACTTGCTTTGGTCACTGACCTCTGGCCAGCTCTTCCTCAATGCCCTATGATTGGTTGCAAGGCCTGCTACCAATCACCACTCACCAGTCCAGCACCCATCCCTAGATTCGCCCTAGTCCTAGTTGGACATAGGTAAACTAGGAAAAAAATGGGGGCCTGCAATTTCATCCCATTACAAATAGATACCACAAATCTGTATGCATTCTTCTTGTGAACAGCACAACGTAATAATTAAGCTGAAAAATTCACAGATTGTATATGTATATATTGATTCAAATATAGAGTAAAGAATACACATATACATACATTAGAAGCAATTTAATCATGTTTCTTTCAAGTGAATGTACAACATCAGTGACATTACCTGATTACAAATTACTAAATTGTCCAAAAGAAAACTTGATGTGAATTATTTGGCAATCTTCCTGAAAAAATTATTTATTGTGAAGTGCTCTCATTTAAAAGAAGACACAAAATAATGTACAAAATTTGTAAAAGTCGGCAGACGGCCACTTTTTGCTCCAAGTGTTTTCTGTACAAATTGTGAATACTTTTTCATACTTTTCCCTTGACTCGATTGTGCTGAAACTTCCACAGAGTAGTTCTTTAATGTATATCTTGCTTCAAAGAAAGTACATATTCTCATAGAAGCAATTTTGCCAACATTACCAATAAATAAAGACTGTTTGCAGTGACACCATGTGAAAATTCCCTTTTGAGTATTAATTAGTTCTGTAAAGAACGGGTGGTTACAACTCGACTTTTTGATCAGTATGCTCTGATCGTCTTCAGAGAATAAAGATATGTAAAACAATTAACCTGTGAAACTTTCAGCTCATTACAATTACAAATTTTGTGTTTGCTGATCCAAATTCCTGAATATGCATTGTCAAGGTTTTCTCATTAGCAACACAAAAAATTAAGCTGAAATTTTCACAGTGTGGTTTCTATAAATATGTCATAAAATTATGGATACAACTGCAGACATTTTACCAAAAGTGGTTTTTGCTTTGAAGTCCTTCGCAATTTCTCAAAACTGAATTGTCTCGGATTAATTTGTATAAATCATACTTAGAGTAAATGTTGTGATGATATGAGACACCCTGAGAAATCATGTTGGGAGTGATGATAATCAAATTTATTTTCAGGTAAATTCATTTCTGGTTCTGTTTTCATTGTTTAGTACCATCACCATGCCCAGTGGGTTACTATGATGCGATATGTACACAAGTTTGTAATTGCCGTGATGACCAACTTTGTAATGAAACTACTGGAACATGTAGCACTGGATGCCAAGATGGCTACATTGGATTAACTTGTACTGAAGGTAAGGAATTACATTATTCCCCCAAAATCAAATCAAAATGTATAGGTTACGATGGCCAAGAAGGCGCCCAGGCATTTTGATGCCATAAGAGACCCATCCAGCATTAATCTGCCGTTAAAGGGACAATATTGTCACAATCAGACTTTCAACAGGGTATGGAATTGGTGTCCTAGTTTTAAATGAACACAGTGACTGAAAATTACTGGCTCATTTATGCAGCAGCAACAGAAATATGACCTTATCACGTACATGTAGAGTACTATTTTCACACATATTATGCACATATTTGATAAATTTATGACAAAATGGAAGATAACGAAAACAAATTCTGCCTATTTTAGATGGATCAAGAAATATAACCTATTTTGGTCAGACCGACAAGCCAAACGCAGCTCAGCCTGTAACCATCAGTTGTGAAGTAGTTGGTAACCCACTTCCTACTCCTGATGAAATCTTCTTATATGGCCCTGATAGAGTGGAGGTTCCTTACAATAGATCAGAAGTGTCAACCAACTTGAATGAATACAAGAGAACAAATGTGTTTGTTTTAGACAGAGCATATGCAACTGCTGGATCAGTATTTACTTGTTATTTAGTCATTAATAGAACTTCTAATAGAACTATTTATAAACGGATCACTGTGGATGTTTATGGTAAGTTTAATAGCATTATTGTTTTGACTATAATTAGGTGTTCGGGTATAAGCCCGAAACACCTCTTGTTAGGTGTTCGGGCATGTGCCCGAAACACCTATTGTTTTTGTACGGTGTTTTAGGTGTTCGGGCATGTGCCCGAAACACTTATTGTTTTTGTACGTTTTTTTTTTTTTTTAGGTCTTCTTCTTCTTCTTCTTCTTCTTCTTCTTCTTCTTCTTCTTCTTCTCCCCAATAACTGTCCGCAAAAAAACACATACTTGCAAACTTCACATGAACTTGAAACTTGGCATGTACTTAGAACTTAACAAGTAGATGAAACTCTAGTTGTGAGTGACCCCAATTTGACCTTACTTCCTGTCCAAACCGGAAGTCAAACTTTAATATTTAAAAAAATCATATCTCAACAACCACAAGAGGTAAATTGACATTTGTTGCACCATTGTATAGATCGTTAATTGTCAAAAATATTTACAAAAAGGTGACCCCAATTTGACCTTACTTCCTGTCCAAACCGGAAGTCAAAGTTTAATATTTAACAAAAATCATATCTCAACAACCACAAGATGTAAATTGAAATTTTTTGCACCATTGTATAGATTGTTAATTGTCGAAAAATATTTACACAAAGGTGACCCCAATTTGAACTTACTTCCTGTCCAAACCGGAAGTCAAAGTTTAATATTTAAAAATATCATATCTCAACAACCACAAGGGGTAAATTCACAATTTTTGTACCATTGTACAGATCGTTAATTGTCAAAACTATTTACAAAAAGGTGACCCCAATTTGACCTTACTTCCTGTCCAAACCGGAAGTCAAAGTTTAATATTTAAAAAATCATATCTCAACAACCACAAGATGTAAATTCACATTTTTGCACTATTGTATAGATTGTTAATTGTCGAAAAATATTTACACAAAGGTGACCCCAATTTGACCTTACTTCCTGTCCAAACCGGAAGTCAAAGTTTAATATTTAAAAAAATCATATCTCAACCACAAGAGGTAAATTCACAATTTTTGTACCATTGGACAGATCGTTAATTGTCAAAAATATTTACAAAAAGGTGACTCCAATTTGACCTTACTTCCTGTCCAAACCGGAAGTCAAAGTTTAATATTTAACAAAAATCCTATCTCAACAACCACAAAATGTAAATTGAAATTTTTTGCACCATTGTGTAGATTGTTAATTGTCGAAAAATATTTACACAAAGGTGACCCCAATTTGACCTTACTTCCTGTCCAAACCGGAAGTCAAAGTTTAATATAAAAAAAAACATATTTCAACAACCACAAGAGGTAAATTCACAATTTTTGTACCATTGTACTGATCGTTAATTGTCAAAAAATATTTACAAAAAGGTCACCCCAATTTGACCTTTACATCTCCCGAACACCTAGAGTTTGTGTCAAGACAAACTCGAATCTCTAGTTTTTACTTCTTCTTCTCCCCCGCGACTGTCCGGTAAAAAACACATACTTGCAAACTTCACGTGAACCTGAAACTTGGCATGTACTTAGAACTTAACAAGTAGACGAAACACGAGTTGTGACGTCATGATTAGGTCATCAGATATGGAATTACGATAAATCAAAGTTTAATATCTAAAAAAAATCATATCTCAACAACCACAAGAGGTAAATTCACAATTTTTGCACCATTGTACAGATCGTTAATTGTCAAAAAATATTTACAAAAAGGTGACCCCAATTTGACCTTTACTTCCTGTCCTAACCGGAAGTCAAAGTTTAATATTTAAAAAAATCATATGTCAACAACCACAAGAGGTAAATTCACAATGTTAGCACCATTGTACAGATCGTTAATTGTAAAAAAAATATTTACAAAAAGGTGATCCCAATTTGACATTTACTTCCTGTCCAAACCGGAAGTCAAGATTTAATATTTAAAAAAAATCATATCTCAACAACCACAAGAGGTAAATTCACAATTCCTGCACCATTGTACAGACCGTTAATTGTCAAAAATATTTGCAAAAGGTGACCCCAATTTGACCTTTACTTCCTGTCCAAACCGGAAGTCAAGATTTAATATTTAAAAAAAATCATATCTCAACAACCACAAGAGGTAAATTCACAATTCCTGCACCATTGTACAGACCGTTAATTGTCAAAAATATTTACAAAAGGTGACCCCAATTTGACCTTTACTTCCTGTCCAAACCGGAAGTCAAAGTTTAATATTTAAAAAAAATCATATCTCAACAACCACAAGAGATAAATTCACAATTCTTTCACCATTGTACAGATCGTTAATTGTCAAAAAATATTTACAAAAAGGTGACCCCAATTTGACCTTTACTTCCTGTCCTAACCGGAAGTCAATGTTTAATATTTAAAAAAATCATATGTCAACAACCACAAGAGGTAAATTCACAATGTTAGCACCATTGTACAGATCGTTAATTGTAAAAAAAATATTTACAAAAAGGTGACCCCAATTTGACATTTACTTCCTGTCCAAACCGGAAGTCAAGATTTAATATTTAAAAAAAATCATATCTCAACAACCACAAGAGGTAAATTCACAATTCCTGCACCATTGTACAGACCGTTAATTGTCAAAAATATTTACAAAAGGTGACCCCAATTTGACCTTTACTTCCTGTCCAAACCGGAAGTAAAAGTTTAATATTTAAAAAAAATCATATCTCAACAACCACAAGAGATAAATTCACAATTCTTTCACCATTGTACAGATCGTTAATTGTCACAAAATATTTACAAAAAGGTGACCCCAATTTGACCTTTACTTCCTGTCCTAACCGGAAGTCAAAGTTTAATATTTAAAAAAATCATATGTCAACAACCACAAGAGGTAAATTCACAATGTTAGCACCATTGTACAGATCGTTAATTGTAAAAAAATATTTACAAAAAGGTGACCCCAATTTGACATTTACTTCCTGTCCAAACCGGAAGTCAAGATTTAATATTTAAAAAAAATCATATCTCAACAACCACAAGAGGTAAATTCACAATTGTCAAAAATATTTACAAAAGGTGACCCCAATTTGACCTTTACTTCCTGTCCAAACCGGAAGTCAAAGTTTAATATTTAAAAAAATCACATCTCAGCAACCACAAGAGGTAAATTCTAAATTTTCGCACCATTGTACTGATCGTTAATTGTCAAAAAGGTGACCCCAATTTGACCATTACTTCCTGTCCAAACCGGAAGTCAAAGTTTAATATTTAAAAAAATCATCCACAAGAGGTAAATACACAATCTTTGCACCATTGTACAGATCGTTCATTGTCAAAACAATTTTACACAAAGGTGACCCAATTTGGCCTTTACTTCCTGTCCAAACCGGAAGTCAAAGTTTAATATTTAAAACAAAATCTTCCACAAGAGGTAAATTCACAATCTTTGCACCATTGTACAGATCGTTAATTGTCACAAAATATTTCAACAAAGTTGACCCCAATTTGACCTTTACACCCTCCCGAACACCTAGAGTTTGTGTCAAGACAAACTCTGAATCTCTAGTTTTTACTTCTTCTCCCCCGCGACTGTCCGGTAAAAAACACATACTTGCAAACTTCACATGAACTTGTAACTTGGCATGTACTTAGAACTTAACAAGTAGATGAAACACGAGTTGTGACGTCATGATTAGGTCATCAGATATCGAATTTCGAAAAATCAAAGTTTAATAGCTAAAACGTTTCAATTACGTTGCATGAATCGAGTAGATCGTTACAATCAAATATCGTATAGCACCGCAAGGCACTATATGAGGCGCTACACGATCTTTGGTTACAATGGAGCTCCATGTACAATCGACGCTGTTAGTGTTAGGTCTTGGATTTCGTGTAAAAACGGATCGCCAACGATCTTTGGTTACAATGGAGCTCCATGTACAATCGAATCGACGCGCGCTGTAGTGTTAGTGTTACTGTTAGGTCTTGGATTTCGTCTAAAAATGGATCGCCAACACAGACACAGTCATAAAGGGTAGGTATCTTGAATTAAATTTTTAAGAGGATTTCCTGTATTTATCTTCGTGTTTTTATACAAGAAAAGCTTTTTTTTTTTAGAGGGACTACAGAGTTCGTCGTTGCATTGTGCCTGTTTAACTTAACGTTAGTTAGGCCTATGTGAGCATACTTTGGACAGTAAACAACTCGCCACTTTTCTAACAAAATATGAACAGATGTCACCAAAATGTATATAGAATATAAATAAGGATAGGAAAATTCAGTTGTTAAGGTGAAAACAAACCAATGCCCTTTTCAATTTCAATGGTCCAGCTACTCCAAAATTATACACTATTTTCCCCATTCACATAAATTAGAACTTCTGTGAATTTTCAAATACTTTATTCTTGGTCCATGTACTTATAAATCCTTCCAATTATTTTTTTACAACATGTTCACTGTGACATATTATTTTCCTCATTCACATAAAAGAACTTCTCTGAAATTTCAAATACTTTATTTTTGGTCCATGTACTTATAAAACCTCTGAAATTTCAAATACTTTATTCTTGGTCCATGTACTTATAAAACTTTCCTATTATTTTTTACAGCATGTTCACTGTGACATATTATTTTCCTCATTCACATAAAGAACTTCTCTGAAATTTCAAATACTTTATTTTTGGTCCATGTACTTATGAAACCTCTGAAATTTCAAATACTTTATTCTTGGTCCTTGTACTTATAAAACTTAACTATTATTTTTTACAGCATGTTGACTCCGATGTATCATGGCTCAGACTGAGTTCCAGCCTACAGCACCCCGACACAGCGTTGACACCACATCCAAATACAGTATCGTAACTGTTCAAGTCATCAACAATCTTCAGTTTGTAGGCTACACGATGGTATGGTTTAACGTCTTACGTTAACAGATCGTTTGAGCAGGGGTCTTCATTACTTGGTTTCATTTGAAGGTATGTAAACTTTCACATTTTTCTCTATGTATGTTCGTTTTAGTATAATTTTATAGATATTAACTATATAAAACCATGGTTAACATTAACAACCTTAGTGTGGCAATGGTATCACATGTGCCACGCCTGGAGTGAAACAGGTCAACTCGTATGTGCGCCAACTCGTACTTTTACCAACTCATCATACTCATTTTAGTCAACTCGACCCGTACAAATATTTATTACTGAATATTTACTGGCATGCGTACGGGTTGACATCCGGTGGAGTACGAGTTGGTAGAAGTACAAGTTAATTTAGCTACACTATAGTGTATTTAGTTCCTCATAATACTAGTAGTACTTATGTCCTGTGTGGTGATGGCTGCATTGCAGTTTACTTTATACTGGCGCTTAATTTTCTCATTAAAGTAGACCAGAAACAAATATCAGCACCTTTATTGAGATAATGAAACAGTCACATCATGGAGGAAGGAAGACGTCAGATGCAGTTCTATTCCATTGTAAAACCTAACTTAAAGGCATTGTTCTGAAGGGATCATTTTTCTAAAGTTGCATAATTTTTCTGAAGTTACATCAATCCATCATCTTGATAATAACATAAGGGCATTCTAAGTTATGTGTGTTTTGTTAGCATGACCCATTATTCTTTGTCCCTCTTTGAAAACATTTAATACTGTTTTTACATGATTCGTTTATATTTCAGATCAACGGTATCCATTTGTGCTACTGCTACAAGGTGTGTCAGAGTCTGTGAAACTTTGTGATCCAATGGCCAGCATTTGAAGTGTATCCATTCATCAAAGGAGTTAATGTATGATTCAAATTATTTTATATGGACTTATCCTATGTGTGGCAATCTTTACCCTCAAGGGAATTGTTTTTTCAGGACCTCAAGACACATCTAGGTCTTTCTAGGAATTTCTTTAACATGTTAGAACAAAAATAGTACTGAGGAATTCTAATTATTTTTTTGACTCCGAACACCTAGAGTTTGTGTCAAGACAAACTCTGAATCTCTAGTTTGATTTATAGTTGTAAGTTAATATGTCTTGTTAATATCTTAATGAAGGGTGTTCATGCTGCAAGACATTTTTATTGTTGAGATGTTTTGGACAAAAAGGTTTTACCCAAGAAAAGTTAAGAAAAACAATTTTTGACAATTTTTCAGAGATAATGTTTAGACTTGTCAGCCTGAAATAAATGACGTGTTGATTATCCACAAATTTAAATTAAAAAAATTATATTCTTGTGTGCCTGTCAAAAGGAAGCAAGTAGAAAATATGGTAAAAAATGTAATGAGCTAGGTAATTGAGCCATTTCAGTCATCATTTAAATGGGTTTTCTTTACGATGTGTATAGTTATTTTTGCAGAGAACTAAGTAATGAACCCATACATCTAGAAAAGTACAATTTGGTGTTAGTGCTCGCTTATGTGTTTCTCCAAGGCACGCAACAATAATATCCATTGTTTGTTTCTGTTAATTCTTGAAGTGTTTCTTTTTAACAGCTCAACCATACCTCACTTCAGCACCAAGAGGGTATGCTAGTCCAACAGATCCTACACAAGTAAGAATCTATTGGGACCGGTGGTCATCTGGTCAAGGGGACGGACCGGTCGAACGATACGAGGTCCACTACCGATATAAGAATGACAGTATGAACAATACATCTTACACTTTTATAACTGCTACTTCAAGTACCAGCACATCACTGTTGATAGATGGACTTGATATTGACACTGAATATGATTTTGCCATAGTGGTTGTTCAGAGTGGAGCAGGGGGTGCAGGACCCCCTAGCCCTAAGACAACAGTCAGGACAGAATGCGCAAGTAAGAATATAAACATGTATGGATATAGATTCAAAGTATGAAAAAGTTAGAACAGCCATTTGTCAAACAAGTTGTCTGAGCGTACACATGTATGTTGTTTTTGCTATATTTTGTTTTGCCTGTTTTTGTTTGTTTGTTTGTGCATGCATTTTGCTTGTTTGTTTGTTTGTTGGGGTGTTTGTTTGTTTGTTTGTTTGTTTATTTATTGGAGGGGAGGGGATGGCTCCTTAAATTGTTCCCAGTCATTATAAGCTGGCATGAATTATAGCCACACTCTCGGCAATCCAATTATGATATGACTGCTAGTTGCAGTTGTAGTTGGATCATACCCCACACACTCCTTGACTTAAATCAAGTAAAATTTCTTATTCATTTATGTGTTCTCAGTAAAGGACCTTCTTGTTACTCTAGAGTCTGCTACTGCATGGTTTGTTACCAGTTAGAGATGAGCCATGGCACATCTGACCACAACCCAGCTTAAAACGATCTTAAAAGGAAATATTGTTGATATATAGCAGTCTGGCTGATGATCAAAATTACTGCAAAACTGACCTGTTCCTCTCTGGATATTGTCTATTAATGTTACAACCACCATGGAGGAAGGAAAAGAATACGTAACTACGTCAATTGTTCAACACAGAAATGCCTGTATGTGAAAATGTGAACTGTGAATGCTTCATTCTTGGTCGCAATTAGTTGAAATACTAATGCCTGTTTTTTCATTCAGTAGCCCTCATTGGAACATTGAGAATTTCATATCAGAAAGCAATACACATACTTTGATATTTCTCAAAATAGTTGTCAAAAGCTTGGTTTAACAGTACAAAATTGCCAAAATTAATTTATGATGGGACCCACTGTAAGTCAATTTCGGTACATATTTACTGTGAAACCATGTTTCTGACAATTATGTTGAGAAATTTTACAGCATTTGTATTCACATCCTCAAGCAAAATAGCAATATTCTAATGAAAAGTAAAATGTCTGTTAAAATAGCAAAAGTTGCCGTTAAAATAGTGAAAAACGTGGATTTTTATCAAAGGCAAAATGTTTGATAAAGATCCTGGAAACATAAGCCAGGCCCTAACTACAATTTTGCATAAAACTAACATGAAAGTTTCCTCATTTTCTGTGCATGCAGCACGTACACATATTGCCGTTACCTTGTCGTGCCGTAACTCAATTTCCGGCAAATGTTCATGTGGTACAACAAAAAACATCTGGTTTCCACTCAATGAGCCAGGAATTATTGGTGCCGTGAGTCCGAGTACAGACTATAAATAAATCAAAGATTGAGGGCGCTCTCCTAATAGGATATCAGGCTAGTGCTGGTCAAACAAATCTCACCCACCCATTTTCAAACCAGCATTTGGGCCTGACATGCTGCATGCTTAAAATTAAAATAAATGAAAAAAATTAATCTGTATACAGAAAGAGTGTGTTTACCGCACTAGTTTGCCTGATGGTAGGAATTAACCTGCCTAAGGCCCCCCAAAAAGTCTCCAGTTTCAGGTCATAGGTCGGTTTCAAAATCATTGTAGTGCTGCACTTTTTTTTTCTTTTTTTTGGCCAAGCATAGTGTTTCCTGTACAAAAAGTATGGTGGCTTTTAGAGGGCTCACAAATCAGGCAAACATTTATACCCCTATGTGAAAAAGTCGTTTAAAACACAGCGTGTCAGAATTCCAATCGATCCAGCAATTTTGGCTGTAATTGGACATCGTTTCATAGCAAAGAAAACCTAAAAATGCTGAGGTGCGTCAGGAGACCAGAAACTGGAGACTTTTTGGGGGGCCTTATGATATGCTGGTCAAATCATGTTTGTCTCCGAGGTACATGTGATTGATAATGCATTGCCATTTCATTCTTGTTAAGAAATCAAATGGGTCTTTAAACCAACCCTTTTTATAATTTAAAAAAAATTGTTTTTAATGTTTCATCTTAAAGGGAAGGTTATAACCTTGGTTTGCAAGAAACTGCTTTTACGAGTAAGCTTGCTCTCCTTGAATCAAGATGTACAATCAACCAAGAAAAATAGTGAAAATGCATTCATACTGTAGCGAAAATTGGTTTAAGCTTACGTTCTTACCGCATCCACATTGTGCTACTGTTGTAGTAATGTTGGCCTCTTGCCCAGTTTGCATAATATTACTTAGTTTGTATATAACTGCGCGCGGGTTAAAAGCTGCACGGTTAGTGTTTGTTTACGCGAGTTGGGCACACTCATTGCGCAGCGTAATTTATCTCAGCTTTGGCGATTTTAATGGCAGGCGCGTGCATTTAGCGGCGAAGGCGCATGATTAGGCGATTTTTATCAGCAACTTCTGCGGCGCGAAAATTAATTCAGTTGCTAATTACGCGATTAAAAGTTAACTTCTGGACTTGCTAAGTTGCTGCCGGCGGGATCACACATCTATCTATCAATTACACTCTGCACATAAGGTGAATATAGTTGAGCATCCTAAGTTAATTTCGGGTAAGCTTAAGAAACATTTTTATTTAACTAATTATCTAATAATCATCAGAGATTTTCTGATACTAAATTTAATTATTTTCTGCTTCGGTGAAATTGCCAAAAAGAAAGACAGTAGGCCTACACCTCACGGAGGTCCGTAGAGATTACAGGGCACCTCACCAAGAAAGAGTGCAGTGATCCTATTTGAAAATTAATTAAGAGTGATTTATCTAGTCTCACTGCTTGCATTTTATTTGTAACGATCTTACGGAAATATAATTTATGAAATTATCGTTAAATTGTTGTCAAAGGCGGTCACCGCCTGAGTTTCTGATTGAGTAATAAAACCGTTATTTTGTCGTTTCTACAAGTTAATCAAGTTTCCCTGTCTATGATTAAATCCGTCTTTCTTTTCTGACCATAGATTAGGATATATTTTCCTCAAACGAATGTCCCCGCAAGCAATTATTCAGCCGCTCGAGTAAAGCTTGTCTTAAAATTATAACAACTAAGCGAGATTTTACATCACACCCGCCGCCCTGGGTATCTCAACTCGGGTTCATAGGCGGATTCCGCCACAATACTTTGGTATTCATTCTAACATTCATTTCACTTTTCTTAATAATGACAGCACCACAGACACATTTTTTATAGGGAAGATTAGTACCATCATTAGCCTACATGTAAGTAGATTTCACATTACAATTTGACCATTTCTTTATTTTTGAATTAGCAATCCTATAATAGGCTTAAAGAGAAGGTACAACATTGGTACTTTGTAATGTAAGTTCATTTCAACCCTCTAGATTTCAAGAAGAATATCATAAAATGTAACTGTCGAAGTTGCAATACAACAATTAAGTAATCACATTTTTTAAAATTACATAGTGGTATGAACGTTTTCCTGATTTGTGAGGCCTGTCTTAGCCACCATACTTTGTATATGGGAAATTTTGTCCCCATGTATACAATGTATCGTGTATTTCCCTGTTGGCAAAAAAACCAAACAAAAACAAAAACAAATAAAAAAGACCGATTTTGAAGCCGACCGATGACCAGAAACTGGATCATTTTTTTTGGCCTTAACTTGATAAATTGAAAATTAACAATGTTGTACCTTGCCTTTAACAAAAAGAGTAGGTGTTATACGAGGAAAGTAATAAGTGATTGACACTAATTAATGAGTGATTTTTTCAACTCAGAACCATCTCAAGTGACAGTGGTAAGGACACCCAGCGGAGATGCAACCTCCATTGCTGTACAATGGCAGCGTCCTGACCCACCACAGGGCATCATCATAGCTTACTATGTGTTATACTTTAAGGTCACACAAGAAGGGGACAGTTACCCTAGTGAGATGGAGACAGTAACTGACGGGCTGGATCAGGAAACACTTCAACTTGAGCTGACTGGCCTTGAATCAGATGCAAATTTCTCCATTCAGGTACAACCCATAAATTTGCATTATTTATACATGAAAAGTCATAATCATTCACATATTTCCAAATATCATACCTTGTCTTATGGTTTGGAAAAAAAGAGATTTTCATTTGCCATTCTGTAAGTTGAACACTGAAAACTCCCTGGTTGCCAGTTGACAATTGTAGCCAATTGTGCATGCTATTTACCAGGTGTAATATTTCTATAGTTCTATTAAGGATGACACTTGATTAAGAGTGGTTGTTCTCTGGCTATCGGTGAACTGAGGCGTATTTATTAACGGCCATTAAAAGAAGACTAAAGGCGCCTCTTAAGACAGGTCGACAGAAGGCGCTAGACCAATCCAATCCAATCCAATCCAATCTGCATTTATAAAGCGCCATCAATCTAGTTGCCTATTCCGAGGCGCATTCTTTTTTACGTGCATTACACAACACACGGGACCTACGGCTTTACGTCCCATCCGAAGGACGAAGCAATTATGGTTAAATACCTTGCTCAAGGACACAAGTGTCACGACCGGGGCTCGAACCCACACCCTGCTGCTGGCAACACCAGAACTTGAGTTCGGTGCGCTAGACCGCTCGGCCACGACACTCCACTATCGTTACACCTTTCCTTTCTTGAAAAGAATTAGTTTCTTAAAGACTTAATTACCTTAGAACTACAACAATAACAACTGTTAACATATAAGAACTATAAACAAGAACTTTTTTTTTCTTTTTGTTTTTTAACTGCGTCTTATCTTTCAAGAGTTCAGTGTCCATGAGTTCTTTGGGGTTGAACGGATTATGTTGCTTCTCAAGATGGTTGGTTCTGTGTTGGTGGTGAACTGACTGTTTTGGTATGGTTGTAAGTAGCATGTGAAGGGATGTGTTGCTGCGAATCCTTACGTTTGAATGCTGTCTCGATAGGGCTTGTTTGTGGAGTTACTTATGGGTCGTATAGGGGTATTGTTGCAGTTTGCGAGATTTTGATGAATATTTCCGCACCCTTTCACAGATGTTGTCTGTTGTGCCGATATTTGCGACCGTCTTCAGTGATTATCTGATATGACCGGATGCCAATTTGTTTCTGAACCTATGCTTTCTGTCACACTTAGCTGTCACATTTTTGTCTGAATCACACCGTTTCTCCTTCACACAGAGGGGATAGTGGTGTGGAATTTCTGTCATAGTAGTATAACTGTTTGGCCTGTTTCTGGGTTTTCTTGGCAACAACATCTCGCATGATTTTAGGTTCGAGTAATTTGCACTCTTAAAACTCCCGGGTCAAACTGTTGACCCTTTTGCCGGGTCAAATATTGTTGACCCATTTCTGGGTCAATTTTCTTATCGGTGACGTCATGTCAGCAAATCAGCCATTTTGATTGGACGAAAAGAAATACGTCACGCAGCTGTGCAGGTCACATTTTTCCAACCGCCATTTTTAACTACGATACGATGTCTTTTGTTTCGTCCCAATGATCGTTGGAGAATCGTTTCACAATGAATGGAAGGGGTCTTCATTACTTTGTTTCATTTGAAGGTATGTAAACTTTCACATTTATTATACATGTATGTTTGTTTTAGTACACAGATAATGACTACAAAACCATGGTTATAAGTATAACGTTAACATTAGTTTGTGCTGCCAGGTCATGTGCTGGCCATGTAAATGTGTATTTTGTGTGGTTGACTATGTATGTGTATGCTAGCTATTACTGTACAACCCATTGTCATTGTTCTGTAAAATGGATGGAGGGGTCATCATGATATGTGGACATGATCTGTTAGCTGTTTTATTAACAAAATACACACACACATGGGGGATGTTACAGTACTACTAACGTTACTAGTTAGTAGGCAATTTGGCATATCAGTATTTCATATCGTGGTGGTTGCTGCACTGCAGTTTATACTTGCACTTTTCTTACTATAAGTAGGCCTGAAACAATCACCACCTTTATTGAGATAATGAAAATGTCACATGGAGGAGGGAAGAGGTCACATGTATTATATTCTATTCTAACGCCTAACTTAAAGGCATTTTTCTGAAATTGCATTATTTTTTCCTGATAATATTATTAATAACATGAGGGGTTTCTGACTTATGTGTGTTTTGTTAGCATGACCCATTATTCTTCATCCCTCTTTGAAAACATTTACATGTAATTTTGTTTTTACATGATATGTTTATATTTCAGATCAATGGTTGATCATGCTTGCTACAGTTTACACTACTTAAGGGTCAGGATGATGAACATTATGTAAGTTTTTCTGCATTCAAACAATTATTTATTAATTTTTGATGAATCCATGCCCCCCACAGAAAAAAAGAGAAAATGGAAAAACAGGAACATGGGCAGATTAAGTTTGGAAAACTAATATTACTTAAGGCTGTGTGTTTTTGGTTTATATTTCAGGAACCGGATACCCCAAAAAGGGGAATCTTCGGCTACCCGTAAATAAATTGTAAAACACTTAAATACTCCCGAATGTATAAAATAACCAATATGAACACAAGTTTCTCTTGTTTAATTAGAGTCTTAATAAATGTGGACTTATTGTAATACTTTTCCCGCCTCAATATTACAAATGACTTGAACACAAAAAATGTTAACAAAAATTTGGAGACTTCCATTTGTGTGGCTTAAATGTTTAGTCAATTTTTAAAAAGTCATTTACAGGTAATTGGAACTGAAAAATGGAACCGGGTAATGACAGTTTCATTCATCCGGATACCTGGCACAGCCTTATCCCTAATCGGCTCCTATAATACACAAAAATCATTAGCCACTGAAAATATTTCTTATTCAATTATTTTACTGTCCACAGATAGCCCAGACTGTGAGTTTGCAGTGAGGCGCAACCTTGTTCCTTCCATCTTCACCATCAGAGTTAAGTCGGTTGAAGGGCAAAAGGCAACTCTATAGTCATGCCACTATAGGATGCCACCAAAGGATGCCACCAAGTCATTTATTGACCGGTAAGGATGTGACTGTTAATAACCTATTGTATTTTAAAGTGCATTCTGGGAATCTGGTGACAAATCCCATAGCATGCAAATCATTTGAAGTACACAGGCATAGGCCTAATGGTGCACCAAATTTGTAAAAGATGTGTTGTCGTTCAATTCCTAGCATGCATTGAGAAAGCTTAAAATGTTTATTGTTTCTTTTTACATTGAATAAGTGATTGATTAGCCATCATTTTGTAAGCCTCATGAATTCTTAGGCATGTATCATCACCATCTAAGCTGAGATTGTATTAGCAGAATCTTAATTATGAATAACAATTTAGGAATTTCAATTTCTAAAAAACTTCAACATTATATACATTGGTATCGGTATATATTGAATATACATGTATCTTATTTAGTATAAATTGTACATGTCATTGTATACAGCCCATCATATCATAACTAGACACAAGTATTGAACCTTCACACTTTTAAAATAAATTTTCCACCGTTTTTACTCCAGATTGGAACCATTGAACCCTTGTCATACAAAAGTGTTACACAAACAGCTACTTGTGCTACCGCTACGAGGTGTGTCAGAGTCTGTATAACTTTGTAATCCAATGGCCAGGAGTTGAGGTTGATGATCTATTCTTCAAAGGAGTTAATGTATGTTTCAAATTAATTTATATAGACCTATCCTATCTGTGGCAGTCTGTACCTTCATGGGAATTGTTTTTTCAGGACCTTAAGACACATCTAGGTTATTCAAGGTATTTTTGTAACATGTTAGAACAATGATAGTACTGAGGAATTTTTTGACTGGACCCAACGAATCTAGACTAAGTTGATACCAGTACCAATCCTGAGAAATATTTCCTTATCATTCAGAACGTTTTCTCTCAAGACCTCCAAATGACTGCTGGTGCTACAGCTTAGGCACGTTAGGAATGATAGCAAAATCACAGATAAACAGAAAAAAAAGTTATTTGCTGTTTTTTTCGAAAATTAACACCTATTGATTACAGGATGTGAGACGTACTAAATAATAATGGTTTTATTTTACACCTTATAATTATTTAACAATATTACAATTTGAAATAAACATGTTGCGTCTTCCGGTATATTTTTAATTGATTTATTTTCTTTAAAAATAATAGTCTTCTGGAACGCCCACAAAAAATAGGCCACTTGCTCGATTCCACCACCGATGTCACCATGGCGTAATTTATTCATGGGCATTCCAAAGGACAACTATTTTTAAACTGTTAAATGGCTCAGTCCACCCCATGGGTATATTATGTAATGGATGTGACGTCGGTAGCGGAATCGAGCAAGTGGCCCATTTTTTGCGGCGTTCCAAAAGACTATTATTTTTAAAGAAAATAAATAAATTAAAAATATACCGGAAAATGCAATATGTTTATTTCAAATTGTTTTATTGTTAAATAATTATAAGGTGTTAAAAAAACATTGTTATTTAGTACGTCTCACATCCTTTTAATTTTTTTCAAGTTAGTTTTGTGATGTGTTTATTAAAAACTAGATTATTTTAGTGAATAAAAAAAAGACGAGAAAAGAGACAAGAAAAAGTGTTTTAATAACAGAAAAACGTTTTAAAGTCTTCATTTTTTAAAACTTTGCGAAACCAAATACTCTTTTAATAAAGGTTCCACATATCTTGACAACATTTTCCCAGGTTAATAACTTGGTGTGTAATTGTGTTCCCAAATGCACAGATATTCTTACTTTTTCAGGTTAGTTATTTCACTAATGCGCTACAGGGGTAGCGAGGTCTGCGGGGGGGGGAAACCCCACAAGCAACTTGGGTGGGACTGAAACCCACGACCTTCCACATTCTAGAGCAGACATCTTACTCACTCGACCAACGAGCTTGCCTGATGGCGAGAGGATGTGGAAGGTCACAGGTTGAGTCCCACCCAAGCGGCCTGTAGGTTTTTCCGCAGACCTCATAAAACACTGAGTCGTCGGTAAGTGCAAATTCAGTAACTTTTAATATCCCAGATGCAAGAAATACATCATTGCATAAAAAGTTAGGGAGTAAAAGTTAAACTTTTAAAACTCATGCACAGACAACAAGTGAACAAAACTATTATTGTGCATAAATTTAGAGTGGAATTATGATGCCAGACCGACCAACCAACTATTTTGCAGTTCCCCCAAGTGGAAGTGATCTGATACATGAGCTTTAAAACTGACAATCTCAAAACCAAACTGTTTGTTTGCATAACACACAAAACGAAGCAATGTCATTGTATAATGCTATTAAATATGTACATACATATAGTGTGTTTGCCAAAACCCAAGTTGAATAAACTGATTTAACCAATGTGAAATCATTAAACGTTCATTTGTTTCTTTCATTTAACAGTTTTCAAATGTGCTGTTCCAGTGCTTGGGCACCCTGACAAGGTAAGCATGTTCCTAAATAAAGATAGCATTTATTTATGGCAATTTGCAATGAGAATGAACACACTTTTTAATGTGGTGGTAAAATTAAGACTTTAATTTGTATGAATTTCAATTCAGTACACTATTTCAAAATGCTTGCCACAGATAATGCTACGTAATACATGGAGGACATGCTTATCTCATGTGACCCGGAATCCGGGTCGACATAAATTTGACCCGGAATCCGGGTTCTATTTGGCGACCATTTCCGGGTCATTCTGACCCGGAAAGTTTGGTCAACCTTTTTGACCCGGATTTCCGGGTTATTTTAGCTGACCCAATTCTGGGTCATTATTATTTTCTTGACCCGGAATAGGGTCAGTTGAAATGACCCAGTTCCGGGTCAAAAATGTTGACCAAATTTTCCGGGTCATTCTGACCCGGAAGTGGTCGCGCCAAATAGAACCCGGATTCCGGGTCAGATTTGACCCGTTCTGGGTCAAATCTGACCCGGGAGTTTTTAGAGTGATATACTAGGATGTCAGTCTTAGTGCGCCGACCAAGGAATCGCTGTGCAGGTGAGCTACTAAGTAGGTTTAAGTAGAAGTCACCACGAGTGTGTTGTGTTTTGTTAATCAGACGCTTGGCGATCTTGACAGCGTAATTTTCAACTTTTCCATTATTTCGTGGGTGTTCAGGGGAAACTGGTCGAGTGGTCAAATCCATATTGGGTGGCAAAATTTTCAAATTGTCGCGAGTTGAAGGTTGGTCCGTTATCTGACTGAAGAGTGTCTGGTATTCCATAGTTGGAGAAGTGTTTTTTCAGCTTATTGATGGTGGTGGCATCTTTGCTACCAGGTAGTGGGTCGATTTCGAAATAGTCCGAGTAATAATCAACCGAGCATAAGTAGTCATGGTTTCCAAGTGTGAATATGTTGCAGCCTAATTTTTTCCATGGTCTTTGAGGAATTTTGTGGCTGATCAGTGGCTCTTTGGGTTGGTACATGTTGCATGCTTCACACTGGGAAACATAGTCTTTCAGGTCACTGTTCATTCCAGGCCAATAAACGCATTCTCTGGCCCGTCTAACACTATGAATAACTTTACCCTGAAAATGCCCTGAAAATCTGTTTTACCGTGAAATAAATAGTTCATGGCAATTTCACGATGACACAACACCATGAAAATGCCATGAAATACTCTTGGGATTCCTTCGCTGTGAAAATGCCATAAACTTTTCGTGGCAGTTTTGGGACAGCTCATTAGTTCTTGAGAGAGCCGTGAATTTGCCATGAAATCACTGTGAACATTATTGCCAATATCTGAGAGGAAGAGACACTGTGAAATTGCTGTGAAATTACACTGAACTGTTATTTCATGGCAAAACAGATTTTCAGGGTGTTGTTCATTGTGTAAGAGTGCTTTGAATGCCGTATGAGCAGCATGAAGGCATTTTCGTATGTCTGCTCTCAGGTTCTTGGGTACGACACAGCGATAGCCTTTGAAGACTATGCCATCCTGAGTTGTCAGTTCGGCTCGAGCATTGAAGTATGCATGTATTTCGGGTGGGCATCCATGCACTGTGTCTGGCCAGGCCACCCTACTATGATTTGCTGCATGACCAGCTGTAGTGTTGAGTCACTTGCTGTTGCGTGTTGAATTTAAGTCGTTGCTTAGAGAGTGGTAGAAAGTTTGCCATGTAGATACTTTCCACTGCAATTTCAGTGGATGATCTGTCCGTTTGTTGGAGGTATGCGCAAGACAGTGTGTCAGCCAAGTACATTTCTGGTCCTGGTTTGTACTTGATTTCTACATCATACTGGTTCATAAGGATAAGAAGACGCTGCAGCGTTTTGGGCACTGAGTAGCTTGCGTGTGATAGCAACCAGTGGTTTGTGGTGTCGTCAATCACTGGCAGTGGGTAATGCCCCCGTTTGAGAGCACTGTTGAGAGCACTGTTGAGAGGCTTGGGGTCAATGCAAACTCGCATTTTTCCGTTTGGTTTGCTAACAGTTACCAAACTTGATACCCAGTCAGTGGGTTCCACAACCTTCATGATGATTTGTCACTCCTCCATGCGATCCAGTTCATTTTTCAGTTTATCTTTGGGTGCGATTGGAACTCGCCTTGGTGGCATTACAGTTGGTGTAGCCAATTTATCAAGTTGGAGATGCACAGTCCCTGGCATGTGACCAAGTCCTTGGAACACATCTGGACAGGCTTTCTTGACGTCAATGCTCGAGTTTAATGGGTTTTCTGCGACTGGAGTTTGAAGTCTGCCTGGTTCGTTGATCACCGCGGTATTGTGATGCTGTACGCGTATCAAGTTCAACTCTTTTGGAGTGCGTGATCCAACCAGTGGTGTGCTTTGTCCCTCAATTATCACAAAGGCCACCTTGTACTCCTGCATGTTTTTAGGGTTCACTAGTGGTACAGTGGCAGTGCCAATAACAGGAATGGTTGCTTGATTGTTATAGAGTGTCAGTGTCTTCTTCTGACTTATCTCCCTTTATGCCTACAGGTATAAGTACTTCCGAGATAGCACATTACATGTTGCACCACAGTCTATTTGCGTCTTAATCCTTTGGCCATTGATTAAAAATGTGGCCATGATCTTATTTGGGTATTTTTTGCATTCTTTGTCTTCCACAGTTTCAATTTTTCCTATCACATCTACCGTCATGACCTCAAAATCCGAATCAAAATCAATATCTTCAGTATCTTCATCTAGTGCATGGACTCTTGTCCTCCCTTTCATTTTAGACTTGGGCACTCTTTTTTGACTCGGAGCACCTTGCCAGCACCTTTGAGAAAAATTGTTCAGTTTTCCGTAAGTTGTACATGTCTTACCATATGCAGAGCATTTGGTTTTCACTAACTCATGTTTTCTACCACAATATCGACAGTTGTTTGTGAATTCTTTCTTTGCGTTTTTTTGCTTTTGGTGTACAACTCTTACTTCTACAGACTCGTCTGTGTTTGTCAATTTCATGGCTTACATGACTTTTTGTGTGTTACTGTGGCCTCTGCAGCTTTACATAATATAACAAACTTATCTAAGTTGAGGCTCGATTCTTGAAGCAGTCGTTTACGCAAAGTGTTGTCAGTTATACCACACACTATTCTATCTCTGAGGAGATCATCGGAAAGATTCCCAAAATCTCAAGTCGATGCTAACTCCCTCAATCGAACCAAATAGTGATCGAAACGCTCATCAACTTTTATTGAACTGATATCTCTCATAGATTATATTTGTCTTGCCTTTACAATACTCTTCCCAGAGTTTCAAGATTGTTTCCATTTTTAGTCTATCCTCCCTCAGTTTGTACGGGAGGTTGTTGTGAATATCGAGTGCATCTCTGCCTATAGCAGTGATGAATGTGGCCACCCAAATTCTGTCGGGTTTGTCCACGATAGCAGCTACAATTTCATAGCTAGGTAAAACTTGTAGCTTTGCATGGTGAGGATGATAAGTAAGACTAATTGCGGTGACACCATGTGGAATCTCAATTGAGTAGTAATTAGTTCTGAAAAGAACTGGAGGTACAACTCGACGTTTCGATCAGTATGCTCTGATGGACGATCAGAGCATACTGATCGAAACGTCGAGTTGTACCTCCAGTTCTTTTCAGAACTAATTACTACTCAATTGAGATTCCACATGGTGTCACCGCAATTAGTCTTACTTAATTTCATAGCTGTCCCACAGCTGCCTAAATTTTTTCCAGTTGGCTTTCAGATCATCAGTCACCTGCAATCGAGGTGGAAGTGGTACATGTGTGGGAGTTAACACTGTAGTAGTCATAATATCAACTACAGTTAAATAATAATAAAGTTTCTCCTGAGGACGATCAGAGCATACTGATCGAAACGTCGAGTTGTACCCCCAGTTCTTTTCAGAACTAATTACTACTCAATTGAGATTCTTACATGGTGTCACCGCAATTAGTCTTACTTATCATTCTCACCATGCAAAGCTACAAGTTTTACCTAATAATAATAATAATAAGACGATTATTATATAGCGCAGATCACCGTGAGGTCCCTATGCGCTTGAGAAAAAGAGAAAGAAAGACAAGAAAGGAGAAAACTAGTTTGCAATTCAAGTCTTCTCCACACAGTCAAAAGTTCACAAAGGACACTGAAAAAATTTGAGAATGAAAGAAGCTGAGAAGCCAGAAAATTAAATTAAATTAATTTAACTGTGATAACATTGATTGAACAGATGTGTTTTAACCCGGGTTTTAAATTGATCAGTAGTTTCAGCCAGTTTAACATTTGGTGGTAAACTGTTCCAAAGTTGCACAGCAGCACTTTGAAATGAGCGAGAACCATAGGATGTAGTTGTAATTGCTGGGGCTGTCAGAAGATATTTGTTTTTAGAGCGTAGGTTTCTAGCTGGTTGATACTGTTGAACTAAATCCTGGAGATAAGCAGGGGCTGTACCATAAGCAGGGGCTGTACCATGTTGTGCGCGCAAGCTGCACACATTTTTCGCTCTGTATTTTTCATGTAATATATCCTGCTATTCACATTAGTCTGTTGCATATTTTTATACCATCTTGAAGAGCTAACACCAAGGAATCTTCTGGTGCTATCTACATGTTGTCTATCTACTCTTCTAGTGGATATATTGCTGTTGGAAATCTTCAATTTTTGCTCACTGGAAGGTAATATTCATCTATGGGCTTTTTAGCCATGCAAACCATGGATCAATGACTCAGCCAAGCCACTCAAGCCTGACCATGCATGAACAATAAGAGGAGTTGCTGTTTATCTGCTGCCTACTGCCCTACACAATGGAGGTGTTAACTTGGAGTTTCCTGTTTGCCTTTGTTCTGGTGTCTGATGTGCAGGGATTAGCGAGTGAACAGTCTGCCAGATATGCATACTCTCCAGCATATGGCCCAACATGGAAGAGATTTACCATCAAGTGTTATTTGAAGACACATATTCCATACTACCAGAATTCTAATTCGACTTTCAACATTGCCCTGTTAAACTGTGGGGACATAAACCCCAACCCTGGTCCTGTTAGTGAGACAACTACAACTGCAGTCATCAACAAACCTACTCATAAGTATGTGCGAGATCATCTCCTGAGTATCGGGTTAAGATGTAAAACAATACCAGTTTCCCCAGCTGCATGGTCCACCCTGAAAGACCTGCGAATAAACTCAAAGCGACCGTCACGTCGAGGAAATCGATCTGACCCCCCAACACAAGTGGCACACGCAACACCAACTGTATCTTCAGACAATGATCTGCATAAATCAACACCGCCAACGTCAACAGACAGTAATAATAATAATAATAATGTATAGATTTATATAGCGCACGTATCCACCAACTAAGTGGCGCTCAAGGCGCATTATATTATTATCCCTGCTCATAAGGCTCATAAGGCTCATAAATCATTCCTGAAACCATCTCAGCTCCCTGGGGAGTATACAGCTCAATTGCTGCCATTTCTAGCGCATATAGAGCAAACCATCTCTGCCTTCACAGGTACCCATTTAACCCCTGGGTGGAGAGAAGCAATTATGGTTAAGTGTCTTGCTCAAGGACACAGGTGTCACAGCCGGGGCTCGAACCCACACTCTGCTGCTGGCAACACCAGAACTTGAGTTCAGTGCGCTAGACCGCACGACAATCCACTTTACGTGCATTATACAACACACGGGACCTACGGCTTTACGTCCCATCCGAAGGACGAAGCAATTATGGTTAAGTACCTTGCTCAAGGACACAAGTGTCACGACCGGGGCTCGAACCCACACCCTGCTGCTGGCAACACCAGAACTTGAGTTCGGTGCGCTAGACCGCTCGGCCACGACACTCCATATAGTCAGAAACAGTCCAAGCTCTCCAAACTGTGTGTCCTAAATGCCCAGTCTGTGTGCAATAAAACCAACCTTCTGACTGACTACTTTATTGAACATGATTTTGATTTGATTGCACTGACTGAAACTTGGCTATCAGCTACTGATAAACACAATAAAATAATCGGTGAATTATGCATTCCTGGTTATGACATGTGTCATGTACCTCGTCCAAATGGAACCGGTGGAGGTATTGCTCTCATATATAAGACTAACATCAAACGCGGCCCAATAACATCACACAGTAGCGACAATTTTGAAAGTCTATGTTGTGATGTGACTGTTAAAGGAACTTTCTCATCCGTGAAGCTGGTAATCATCTATAGACCACCATACAGCTCAAAGAATCGTATAACCCCTACAATGTTCCTTGACGATTTCTCCGAATATGTCAGTGTACTCTCGACATCCCCAAGCAAGTTGCTGATTGTTGGGGATTTTAATTTCCACTGGGATACCGATGATGATGTTCAGTTCAGTTCAGTTCAGTTCAGTTCTTTAATATTTTCCACACTTATCAAAATATACATTATGGATATAAGTAAACATACAATAATATTATAAGGGTTGTAACAATAAATAATAGATGGATAATAATAATGAATAGTATAAAGAAATTAAATGCAAGTGGAAGTGGAAGGAGGCCCTTAAGAAGCAATGCTTGTCTAGTAAGGACCCCCCAGATAAGTATAATAAACAGGACGAGTGAACAATTTTATGTATAGTGAAATATAAACATACAAAACAAAACAAAGACAATCCCATGCATGTCGTTATTAAAACCCAAGCCAAACCCTAGAGTCAATTAACCACTTACAGGTATTTACTCAACAAAAAATCCTTAAATTTACGTTTGAAGAATATTAATGTAGGAGTACTTTTTAAATTACTATCTAGTGAATACCACAGCCTGGGACCTTCATGCTTAATTGTTCTATAGGAAAGTGTCGTACGGGCAAATGATTGATGAAATTCATTACATTGCCTTGTGAAATGATCGTGAACATTTTGATTTTTTGTAAATAAGGAACAAATTGAATGAGGAAGATTATTAGAGTTAAGTTTATACATGAAAATCCCAAGCTGTAGAAGATAAATGTCACTGATCTTAAGACTATTATGTTTGTAAAATAGAGGGTCACAGTGAGCCAAGTAATCAGTATGATTAATAATTCTAACATGAAACAGTTTGTATGTGCTTCTACACATGTGAGTGGCCATATATTGGACCTTGTCTTTGCACGACCCACCGACAACCTTATTGATTCAGTGGATGTTGCATGTTTTCTGACAGATCATGCTGCTTTGCATTGTGCACTGAATCTGACTAAACCTCAACCAACCAAGAAACATATTTCCTATCGTAAATATGGATCTCTAGACCATGACAGTTTTTCTAATGATATTAGCCAGTCAGAATTGATTACCAACCCGTCCAATGACCTCCAAACACTCATAGATCAGTACAACTCCACACTGAAGTCTATTTTGGAAAGGCATGCTCCACTGAAAACTCGCTGTATTACCATTAGACCAGCTAATCCATGGTATTCCCCGGAGATTGCCGATGCCAAGAGACTCCGCAAGAAATTGGAGAGACGCTGGAGGAAAACCAGATCAGAATCTGATAGAAATCAGTTTAAAGCGCAACGACTCTGTGTTGTTAATATGATCAACAGTGCCAAATCATCATACTTCAAAGAAAAACTAGCCAGCTGTGGGAACCAGCGAGAGCTCTACAAAATTGTTGAATCTCTACTCCACAACAAAGGAAAAACTAAACTTCCCACACACGACAATAAACAGGAATTGGCGACAACATTTAGTGATTATTTCATAACAAAGATTCAGAACATTCGTAATGACCTTAACCTTGATCTAGATTGTATGCAGCCGTATACCACTGAAGCATCTCACTCTAATATTACACCATTGGAAGAATTCACACCAGCTCTGGATGAGGAAATCAGGAAAATCATCAAATCATCACCATCAAAGACGTGTGATTTGGATCCTATTCCTACCTGGCTCCTAAAGAACAATCTGAATATTTTGACTCCAGTTATCTCCAAAATTGTCAACATGTCTCTTCAATCTTCTAAATTCCCACAGCAATTTAGAAATGCCCTGGTGACTCCTCTACTGAAGAAACCCACCCTCGATCCTGAAAACCTCAAGAACTTTCGTCCTGTATCCAACCTTTCATTTATATCCAAAGTAATAGAGAAGGTTGTTTATTCACGAATTACTGATCATCTGATTGAACACAATCTACATGAACCATTGCAATCTGCGTATAGGAAACATCATGGAACAGAGACTGCTCTTCTAAGAGTAAAGAACGATATTCTTCGGGCAGTTGACAATAAGCGTGGCGTGTTCCTTGTTCTCCTAGATCTCTCTGCAGCATTCGATACTATAGACTATGATATTTTATTCCACCGCCTTCAGTTCATCGGTGTTACTGGTCCAGCCTTGCAATGGATCAGATCATATATATGTAATCGAACTCAGTCTGTGAACATCAATGGAATTCTATCATCTCCCATCTCACTTTCTTCTGGCGTCCCTCAAGGATCAGTATTAGGTCCCTTATTTTCACAATATACTCCGAGCCTATTGCCGCTATTGTACGAAGACATCAACTTCAAGTTCATTGCTACGCAGACGACACACAGATATATGGATCATTTCATCTGGGAAACCAAGACGATGAACATTCCGTGAGACGGCGTATTGAACAATGTGTTTGTGATCTAAAGCAATGGATGACCAGGAATAAATTAAGATTTAACGACGACAAGACCGAACTTCTAATTATCACTTCCAAACGTAGCCAGGATAAAATCAGATGCAACCAGATGCAAATTGGGACTTCAAATATTGAACCTTCTACGACTGCACGTAATCTTGGCATCATGTTTGACAGAACGATGTCAATGGAATCACATGTCAAGAAAGTTTGTCAAACGTCATACTACCACATTAGAAACATCAACAGCATCCGCCGAATCCTGACTGATGAGTCAGCTGCCATCCTTATCCATGCTCTTGTGACATCTAGGTTGGATAATGGCAACTCACTTTTGTTTGGAATCACCAACACTCTCATGTGCAAACTTCAACGTGTACAAAACACTGCGGCTCGTGTCTTATCCCGAACACGGAAATTTGATCACATTACTCCAGTCCTGAGAAATCTTCACTGGCTTCCAGTCAAACAGGGTTGCCTTCAAAATAATGCTAATTACATGGAAAGCCCTCAATGACAGTGCACCAACATATCTGCAGGATCTCCTCACCCAGTATTCCCCTCATCGCCACCTAAGGTCATCTGACAAACATCTTCTTGTGACACCAAGAACCAGAACATTGTATGGAGACCAAGCCTTCTCAGTCTCGGCCCCCACTCTATGGAACTCTTTGCCTCAGGAAATTCGTAGCTGTCAATCTTTACAAACCTTCAAATGCCTTCTTAAAACATTCATGTTTAACTCAACTTATAATTAGAATGCTGGTTTTGTTTCAAGTGACTTGTAAATTAATTATTATTGTACAGTAACTTTTCTTCAAGCGCCTCGGAATATGTCTACATAGATAGATGGCGCTTTACAAATGCTTGTATTATTATTATTATTATTATTATAAGTTAACAATAAAATCTTAAAATCAATACGAGACCTAATTGGAAGCCAGTGTAAATTCTGCAGTATAGGGGTGATGTGATCATGAGAACGAGTGACAAGCCTAGCTGCAGTGTTTTGAATCCGTTGTAATTTACTAATTTGAAGGTCAGGTAAACCGTACAATAAACTGTTACAAGAATCAATACGGCACATAACTAAAAAATGGATCAGTTTTTCAGCAGATTTCTGATCTAAATAGTGTCTTATGTTACCAATTTTATGAAGGGCAAATGAAGCAGCACGACAAACATTATTAATATGATTATTCATGGAAAGGTGAGCATCAAAGGTCACTCCAAGGTTGCGAGCTCTAGGAACAGAACAAATGGAGATATTATCCAAGGCAATAGTACAATAGTACAAAATAAAATGCAAAATTAGCTAAATGTATAATTAGCTATGTGGACAATCTCTCTGGAAGACTAGTAGCAAGTCCAGTTTTTGATTTGTGCAAAGAGACGATTATGGCCATTAAATTCCAGTAAACTTATCTTTCAAAACTATTTAGTGTTAACCTCGGATTTACATATAGCAACAGAGAACCTAGTGTCCATTCAGTTTACAAAGCACCGTTCATAAAGTCATCCACAACGTTTAGTTCGTCCCACGTTGAACGATGGCACTATAACTAACAGTGTCCAAATCCGTGAATGTCGCGAATCTTTGCGTGTAGAGGGGGAGAGAAGGTTTCCGATTCTGACACCATGTCATATTTCTATAGTTCTATTAAGGATAACACTTGATTAAGAGTGATTGTTCTCTGGCTCACTGAGGCGTATTTATTAATGGCCATTAAAAGAAGACTAAAGGCGCCCCTTAAGACAGGTCGACAAAGAGTGATAGACCAACTATTGTTACCCCAGGGATATTCTGACAAAAATAGTGGTTTGAATAGTTGATGCTCTCATTAGGCTGCGATATGTCTGAATGGGGGGCCTAACCTTTTTATACATACATGAACATTAGCTGACAGCCAAGTCCCATAGACAAACAGAAACTTTTATGTTCTTAATCTTCCAATCTGCACTTGCACTATTTGCTTGAAATATATAGTGAAATGAATTTCTTCTTTTTGATCCTTTCTGAGTAATTGAGCTGGAATGAAGTGTTGATTTTGAGGAAGTCAAATTACAAAAACATACAAGAAATAATTCTTAAATAACCAAATGGTCAGATTTTAATGTTATGTTAAAATATAACCAAATAGTAGAATTGCATTGTGAAACGTGGTGTAAAGCTCATGATGGTAGCAATCAAAAACAATTCTGAAGCGCTTTCACTTTTTAAGAAAAGTGTAATAATTTACAGTTTAAACAAAAGAAAGAGTACTCTTAATTTCATGATAGAAAGAATACTAAATAATTATTTGAATGTATTTTCACTTTTTTCTTGTTAAAGAGCATGTACACCTTTGATAACAAAATCATTGAATTATAATCTAAAACTTACATTCAGAGAAATTAGGCTGTCATGCTCATTACAAATTTGAAAGGGATCACAGCTGTGATTTGTTCTCACATAATAATGCACACATAATAATTTTAATGCATTTTCACTATTTTCACAAGAATTTCATCAACCTATAAATATCGCGGAATCTGTTGCTATATAGGATTCTAGCCAGCAAATCGTCATCGGGCAAGCTTGGTGGTCGAGAGGTTAAGACGTCTGCACTAGTAAGCAGGAGGTCGTGGGATGTTTTTTCCACAGACACTCGGAAAGCACTGAGTATACAGTGTTATACACACGTTGGTGCAGGGCATAATTAAATCAATTGTTTATTACCCGACGCAAGAATTTCATCAACCTAAATATTTTCTTGTTAATGACACAATAAAATAAGTTGAAACTTTAACAGGTCGTTTCTCTACATCTTTCCGGATTCTTATTGAGTTTGGATGCATTTACAGACATTTTACCATTTTACCAGTTTACCAGTTTGACTAACATTTTTCTTGTTTTATAACATATATATTTCTTGATTCAAAGAGAGTAAACATTCTCGTAAAAGCAGTTTTGCTAACATTACCAGTGTTGTACCTTGCTTTAAATCTTTGGAGAGAATGATGAGTTGTGTTCTTGATAACTTACATGCAGGTTCAAGCCGAAACAGCGATGGGTAAGGGTCCTCCCAGCACTCCAGTTTATCACGTAACCCAGGAGGGAAGTAAGTATAACACAGGAGCAGAACCAGGGTCTCAACACAAAGGGGGTGTACTGTAAAACAGGGGGCACACTGCCCAAAAAAGGGGCATGCAAAAAATGTTTGGTAAATTTATATGCACAGCGATAAAAAAAAAAGTTAAGAAAGTTTGTTACATTTATAAGGACTAAGGTGGTACATGTATTAGAAAATATCAGAATTTTGGTTGCTAGGCATTCACTGATGCAATATCAGTGTTTTCAGGACCAAGTATTACATGTGTAGCCAGGATTTTTGAACGGGGGGGGGGGGTGGGGGAATCATTAACTCAAGAATGTTGACAAGGAGGGGCCATCTGCCCCCCCCCCCCTTGAAAATAATGCATGTACAAAAACTGCAAATTTTGCTCTTTCCCCTTTTTGTGCATCCTTGTCACTGAGTGTACCCTTGTAGATGAAGTATTACGAGGTGATTTACAACCATTTCCAGGCTAATATTCAAAATCCAAAATCCCCCAACAAAGCTACTTCCACAGACATGCCACAACTCTATTCGAAAAATGCTCAAAGTGTGATTCACACTGACTGTATTTTCCTCTCTGTTTAAACATGGAGGAAGGAAATATGTATAACTTTCACCGAAATCATGATGATATCATAGAATCGTCTATTGTCATGGCGTAGATATAATTTTTGTATTTTCATTATAGAAAATGCTGCTTGTTATAGCAACTTTTATAGTACCTCATACAGCTTCTAGCTTTATTTCTGATCGAGTATATTTTATAGAAATTGCTTTTAAAATATCGGCTCACTTCCGGGTTGTATTTCTACTTCTTGCATGGATGGGTGATAATTCATGGGACGGCATAATTCATGGGGCGGTGTGCTTCACACATTGATGGACCATTGATCATCATCATACATTTGGCAGAGAGGGCATCTTTTAAAATAAATTTACACAAAATGAAGGCCTGTTATTTATAGAGGAAAGATCTCACTATCAGTCATACCTGCACTTTTTCTACAAAAACATTAACCTTACCCTTTTTCACTTTTAGCTTTTTCTTGTGTCCACAACTTATTTGGACAGCAGCCATTTTGTTGTCTGCTTCAGCTTATTCCATATCCTTTGTGTACAGGGCAGCTATAGTAAAATATTGACCTCCCATTGTTGTACAATGTATATGTATCGAGACCATTTTTTGTTGGTCTAGCCCACTTGACTCCTTGTGGTCTCGGTCTTGTCGAATTGGTCTCTTAATGTACCAATGGAGCTCCTCTAATCAATTACATAGTATCCATTCATAAAAGTTAACAGTCGGAAAGTTGCCGTAACTTGCAGATCATGTGTGAGCAACTTTAATAATATATATATATATATATATATATATATATATACAGTGCGTATCAAAAAAAAGGTAATCCGAATTCAGGGGGTTAATATGCCAAGGTTATTTAGTTTGACAATTTACATGTAGTGTACCAAAGAAGAGGAACTCCTCAGCTTTCCATTGATACCTTTATTGACCCATTGCTGTCACACATGACCGAGTACATTGTTATTGAAAATGACAAATTCAAATCGCATTTTTGCAAGTTTGGGTAATCAGTGCAAGGCAGGATAATTAGTGAAAGTCAGTATGATAAACCAGATTTTCTTTAGGAATGACTGGACATTATTCAAGAAGAATCTCTTCTAACATTGCCCTTTTATGCACCCACACCTTCAACATGTCCACCTCCCCTTTCGACACAAAGCTGACAGCGACGGAGCATGTCCTGCACTGCTCGTCTCACCATAGCAGGATTATTGCGTAAAGCATCCACTTCATTTCGAATACGGCCCTGCAATTCATCAAGATCACGGGGAGGAGTTGCAAACACCTTGTTCTTCAAATGTCCCCAAAGGAAATAGTCACATGGTGTGAGGTCAGGTGATCTTGGTGGCCATTCCACCTCATGGTTGACGGCGATGACTCGTTCTTAAAGAGTTCCCTCAGACGATCTCGGACAGCGATAAGGCGATGTGCTGGGGCGCCATCTTGGGCCCACCAGAGTTGTCTGAAGACCCCACGAACCTGTCGCTCAAAGTGTTCCTGCAGCTGCGGTAAAACGTTATCATTGAGCATCTGCAGATACATGTTACCATTGACATTCCTTTGAAAGAAAAACGGTCCGATCAGCTGACCACTTCCACAAAGTCCTAACCAAACAGTCCACTTGTGTCGACTCATGTTAACCTCAAAATTGAATTCTGGGGGGTGTCTTGCTGGTGCATATTCAAGAACATTATGCGTATTGACCTTGCCGTTCATGGAGAAAGCAGCTTCGTCGCCGATTACGAGATTCCGCAGAAAATTGACATCTCTCTCAGTACGGGCTATCAACCATCTGGCAAACGCCAGCCTTCTATAAAATCTCCTAGCGTAAGTTGATGTCGGATGTGAATCCGATATGGATGCTGGTGGAGGTCCAATCTCGTAATTCTGTTGAATGTCGCCGAAGGCAATCTCAGCCCTATCGCCTTGCGCTGGTGTCCCTAGGATGCTCCAAAAGTTGCTGCCTTACTGCTGCAATGTTCCCTTCTGATCGCCCGGTGCGCCTCCTGCCAGAATTCCCCTTGTTGCGGTTGAGGCTAGTGCCATACTCTTGATATTTTCTAACATTCGCCCAGATGGTTTTGGCTGCTGGGGGCTCCCGTTCTGGGAAACGTTCCCTGAAAGCATCGCGAGTTTGCTGCAAACTGTGAGTTTGGTGAAATGTTGTAATCACGAAAACTCGCTGTTCAGTCGTTAGTTGTACCATCTTTCCAACTACCTGTCCCTAAACCCAGGCCCTTCTTAAATACCCAACTTGAAGAAAAGGATGTCGTAACAGACGATTACCGCACCAGCTTAAAAATCTTACATAATCATCTAGGCAGTCAAGTGATGCGTCCATTTCAGACTGCCTTGAACTGATTACCCAAACTTGCAAAAATGCGATTTGAATTTGCCATTTTCAATAACAATGTACTCGGCCATGTGTGACAGCAATGGATCGATACAGGTATCAATGGAAAGCTGAGGAGTTCCTCTTCTTTGGTACACTACATGTAAATTGTCAAACTAAATAACCTTGGCATATTAACGCCCTGAATTCGGATTACCTTTTTTTTGATACGCACTGTATATATATATATATAGGCTGTCACTCGCAGACGAGTATGACTCGGGGGTTGAGTAGCTTGAGTTGGCATGACTTCTCATGCGCATAGTGGCCAATCCTGGCTGATAATAGCTGGTCGCAGTATCTGCATTGGAAGAATGGTTGCTGTGATGTTGTATTTTTTCATGTCGCCGCATCCTCCTTTCTTCTGCTGCTTGTTTCTGTGATTCCTCGGCTACAGAGACCCCTTTCTTTATGAGTGAGCGCCATGTGGGCCTCTCTTTGGCCGAGTTTTCCCAGTTGGTGAGTGGAATACTAGCTGCTTGAAGGTGCCGTTTCAAACAGTCCTTGTAACGTAGCTTTGGGCGACCTCTGTGACGAGTCCCATGAGCTAGTTCCCCGTAGAAGATTGCTTTTGGTAGGCAAATGTCATCCATACGGACAAGGTGACCACTCCAACGTAGCTGTCTTGCGAGCAGCATAGACTCAATGCTGACCATACCCGCCCTGCGTAGAACTTCGTTGTTCGTGATGTGGTCTGACCACTTGATGTTAAGAATAGCACGAAGTTGAACCTGATTTAGCTTCCGGATATAATGTCGTTGATACAATGTGTATGTTTCAGTCGAATAAAGTAAGCTCGGTAGTACTGTATACCTTGCACTTGGTAGAGATTTTAATTCCCCGTTGGGACCATAGCCTCTCATGTAGACGGCCAAAGGATGATGCTGCAGCGGATATCCGCGTGTTTAGCTCTCTATCCAGGCTATTGTCGTTTGTGACTGTGCTGCCAAGGTAGGTGAAGTGTGGCACTGCCTTCAAAGGCTGATCATTAATTTTGATGGATGGTTGGACATATGCTGAGCAAGGTGGCGGTTGAAAGAGGACCTCAGTTTTCTTTTCATTGATGGTGAGACCGAAGGCAGAGGCTGTTCTAGCGAATCTGCTGACAAGGCTCTGTAGTTCATCTTCAGAATGAGCCACAAGAACAGCGTCATCAGCAACAAGCAGTTCTTGCAGGCGGATGAGGTGAGTTTTAGTGCTTGCTTTCAAACGCCTCAGATTAAACAGCCTACCGTCGGAGCGTGTCTTCACAAAGATCCCACCAATGGCATCCAAGGAGGTTACTTCTAGCACTGCTGCCAAGAAGATTGTGAATAGCGTAGGTGCTAGCACGCATCCTTGCTTGACACCATGATCAATTTGGAAGGCGTTGGACGAAGACCCAGCGACAGAGACTTGGCCATTCATGCCATCGTGGAGCTTTCTGATCAGGGTGATAAGCTTTTCTGGACAGCCGTACCTCTCCAGAACTCGCCACAGCATAGGTCGATCTACTGAATCGAATGCCTTGGAGAAGTCGATGAAGGCTACATAGAGAGGCATGTTTTGCTCTATAGCCTTTTCTTGAAGTTGACGTAGGGTGAATACCATGTCAATGGTGCTATGTCCAGCTCTGAAACCACATTGACTTTCCAGCAAAATTGTCTCTGCGACTGATTGTAGTCATCGCAGAATGAGTTTCCAAAAAATCTTCCCAGCAATAGACAACAGGGAGATACCTCGATAGTTGCTGTAATCGTCCCGATTTCCTTTCCGTTTGTAAATGGTAACTATAAGGGCATCTTTGAAGACGTTTGGTATCTCTTCCGTCTCCCAACAGCGGAGGAACAGACCATGAAGGGTAGATTGGAGGAGTGCTCCACCATGCTTGTATATCTCTGCAGATAGACTATCCAAACCTGGTGCTTTCCCATTTGGGGACTGGTTTATTGCTTTCTTTACTTCTGCAATTGTAGGTGGACTGGTAAGATCCTGTTGAATCGGACACTGTGGTATCAGATCAAGAAGATCCTCTTGTGTATCAGGTGACCTGTTAAGAAGAACCTTGAAGTGTTCACGCCAGCGGTCAAGAATTTCCAAGTTCTCGGTGATAAGAGTGCTCCCATCACTAGAGAGAATAGGACAACTTGTTGATCTAACTGGACCAAAAACTGTCTTCAGAGATGTGTAGAAACCCTTTAAGTCGTGGGCATCTGCCAGTTGTTGGAGTTCTGTTGCTTTTGAATCCCACCACCTGTCTTGCATTTGACGGAGCTGTCTTTGAAGGGATGCTTTTGTTTCTTGAAAGTGCTTCAAGTCAGCTGCTGAAGATGGATTTGCGAGGTGCTGAAGATGTGCTGCTTTCTTATCACGAAGGAGGTCCTGAATTTGAGCATCATTCTCATCAAACCAGTCAGCATGTTTCCTCGATGGATGACCGAGAACGTCAGCTGATGCACTGTGGACAGCCTGCTGAAGAAGAGCCCAATGGCTGTTAACTGAGTCAGTCTCACTTGGATCAGACTGGCTGATGGCTTGGGTAACAGCTAACTGCAAATTTGTGCGGTGATTGACTGAGGACAGCTTGGATATGTCAAGTTTCCTTCTGGATTGTGGTGCTGATTTAGGTCTAGGGGTGTGTACATGCAGTTTCACACGAGTACGAATGAGATGGTGATCTGTTTGACACTCTGCACCCCGCATGACCCGGGTGATGCATACGTCGTGAAGGTCACATCTCCTTGTGAGAACATAGTCTAGTAGGTGCCAGCGTTTAGAGCGTGGATGTTGCCAAGAGTAGAACCACTTGTCTGACATATTGAAGAACGTATTTGTAATGGCTAAATTCAGCTCCTTACAGATTGAGAGAAGCAATTCTCCGTTTGAGTTGAGACTTCCTCTACCAAAGCTGCCAAAAGCAAGAGCTCCCTTCCATGTTCTGTTGTCTTCACCAACCCGTGCATTGAAGTCGCCCAGAACGATTATTTTCTCATTGGCAGGGATGCCTTGTAGCAGCCGAGAAAAGTCTTCATAAAACTGCTGTTTAATATCTTCACTGCTTGGTAACATTGGAGCATAAGCACTCATTATATTGAGGGAAGTCTCGCTGTTGACTGGGAGCTTTAAGATCATCAGCCTATCTGAGACTGCAGTGGGGGAGATGGTGAGATTTCTGGCAATGCTGTTTGCCACCGCCAGAGCAACACCTGCTTCTCTTCTCTCACCAGCCGCCCTCCCTGTCCAAAAGAAGGTATAATTCTTTTCTCTGAGCTCCCCAGAACCAGATAGGCGGGTTTCCTGAAGAGCAGCTATATCGATGGTGTACCGAGAAAGCTCCCTGTCAACAAGAGCAGTGCGTCTTTCAGGTCTATTTTGAGAAGCAGAGTGCGGACATTCCAAGTACCTAAATAAAGGTGATGTCTTTCATGACTAGTCGATTTATTCCGTGTATTTCTCCCACAAAAATCGGAGACCCACTGACCGTGGGCAGCCAGCCAGGTTAAAAAGATGGACGAGCTTTGTTTACCCCGCCTTTTATTGGGGCATCCCCGGATTGGGGCAGGCGGTGCACCCCTAAATAGGGCCGCCTGGTCACTTGGAAAGGACCTTATACGCTTGTCGTCCTCAAGATACATACGGCCATCACTTCCAAGTCGCTCATGTGCAGAGATCTGTGCTACCAGCTTCCAGCTACTCAAGCCTGCCAGCACCGCCAGAGGCTCCATCGCCATGAAACTTGCACAACTCAAAACTCAAAACTCTTGGGGGGGGGGGTCTAACCCCAACTGCCTACGCCTAGGGTTTATAGTGCGGCATACCTTGCGCAGAAGTACCAGCACTCTCTGGGTTCAAGTGGTCTGTATCCAACGGAGAGCCTAGGCTCGACAGCTGGAGAGCACGGGAACTGCCCCGCAGTACCTAGAAGAGGGAAAATGTCCCCACCACTAAGGCTAAATCCAATCCTGCCATTGACCAATTTGTAGCTCATCTGCCATGAAAGGATACCGAAAAACCACTGCTGCCTGGTTTTGGGGTAGATGGCCAACCAAGACTAACGAGCTCTACCTGCCCAGGTTTGCGATCAGAGTTTTCCATCTCCTAGGTAGACTGCTGACCTAAGCTAACGAGTTCTACCTACCCGAACTTTAATAATAATAATAATAATAATAAACATTTGTAGCGTGCACATATCCACCCTGCTGGGCGCTCAAGGTGCGAAAACAAAGAAAAAACATGAATACCAAAAATATACAATGATAGCATAAGGGAAAAAAATTACGTACTCAGATACATGTACCTACAATGCAATTACAAATATACATCATCTTTGAAGAATTGTGACATAAAATGAGTTTTAAGCATCGACTTAAATCTAGTTATACTATGACAAGATTTGAGTTAAGTTGGAAGATGATTCCAGAGTCTTGGAGCCGCGAAAGAAAAAGATAATCACCCCAGTTCCGTTTTGAAGTTGGTTCCTTTAGGAGTGACATGTTGCTGTAGCGCAAATTGCGTGATAGAGTGTAGACTTTAAGCAGTTCAGAAATATAAATTGGAGCAATACTATTAAAAGATTTATGAACAATTAGCATAAGTTTAAAAACAATTCTCTGTGAAACAGGAAGCCAGTGCAGTTCTTTCAAGATTGGCGTGATATGGCATGACTTTCTGGACAAAGTTACAACACGAGCTGCTGTGTTTTGTATGTGCTGAAGACGAGATATTTGATTCTGCGGGAGACCGTCAAGGAGAGCATTCTCGTTATCAAGCCGTGATGTGACAAACGCATGTATAATTTGTTCAGCAGCACTTTTATTCAAGTATTTCCTTATTCGGCTAATATTTCTGATATGAAATGATGATATGCGAACAATGTTGGAGATATGAGGTTTTAAAGTCATAGTCGAGTCAAATATAACACCCAAATTACGTGCTTGTGATGAGGGGGTTATCTGCGAGTCACCAATTGTAATAAATGGAAGAGAAACTTTACATAATTGCTGACGTGATTCTGTTTTTTCGTCATTCAATTTCAAGAAGTTTTGTCTCATCTAACTACGAATCTCTTGAATACATTTCTCCAGCGTTGTAATACACGAATCGACAGGTTCTTGAGAAGATTTAAAAGTAATGTAAAGCTGCGTGTCATCAGCGTAGACATGGTAATTTAACTTATACTTCAAAATGATATCACGAACTGGAAAGGTATAAACAGTAAACCACTGTGGGTCGAGCATGGAGCCTTGGGGTACAGAATAGTCAAGAATAACAGGCTTGGAGATAGCTTTACCAATACAAATATGCTGAGGCCTATTTAAAAGGTAGGACTTACACCAATCCAGGGCTGTGTCATGTATTCCAAGATGATATTGAAGGCGGGAGAGAAGGATTTTGTGATCGACTGTGTCAAAAGCGGCGCTTAAGTCAAACAAAACTAATGCAGTGATTTTTCCATCATCCATGACAGATAAAATGTCATTGTTGACGCGGAGAAGAGCAGTTTCCGTTCCATGAAATGGTTTATAGGCTGACTGAAATGTGTCCGACAGGTTATTAGCAGTCAGAGATCCGTGATGAAACAACTCGCTCGATTGTTTTTCCAAGGTACTTTAAATTCGCTACCGGTCGGTAATTCTTGAAAACTTCCTTGTCCAAATTGGGTTTCTTCAGGAGTGGTTTAACATGAGCAACCTTCTGGCTACCAGGGAAACAACCGGAAGAAAGAGATCTGTTTACAATAATTGTGATATACTTAGCAAAAACATCAATATTTTGTTTTATTAGCGAAGTTGGTACTGGATCAAGTTTACATGATTTTGATGGCGATTTCATGATGAGTTTCTTGATCTCCGTAACACGAGTAGGCTCAAACATAGACAGTCTACAATGTGGATCCTTGCGTGACGGTGTTTGTGATAGAATGGCAGGTACTGGGGAAAAGAACGACGGATATTCTCAATTTTTGTGACAGAAAAGTTTGAAAATGCATTTGCGAGGTCCTGATCGGAGTGTGTAGATGGAAGCACAGGAGTTTTGGGTTTATGAAGCAGCTTTTCAACAATGTTAAAGAGTTTTTTCTGATCGCCAGAGCTCTCTTCCACAAGAGATGAGTAGTGAGCTATTTTTGCCTGGTTAATCATGTTCTTCACAATATCACGTTGGTTCACGTATTCTTGCCGATGTACTCCCAAGTTTCCCATTGTCACGCCATTTTCGTTCAAGTTGACGGCGGATTTTCCTTGCAGCACGAATATCATCATTGAACCAGGGGGATTCAGATTGTAGTTTAACAGTTTGAGTTTTTTGCAGAGCATGATCATCCAAGATGTTACGGACGGTAGATTCAAATAGATTGACACAAGAATCCAGCTCACCATCTTCAAGGTTTACATTTTCCAGTTGAGATTCAATATCATGACATAAATCTTGGATATTTACATTTTTCCAGTGGCGAGTAGTTACAGAAATGTTAGGTATGGGAGGTTTTTTAAGGTTCATATCTGCCATTATTGCATAATGATCAGATAAGCCGGGATGGATAGTTATATTTGAGATGAGAGGTGAAGTATTTTCACGCGTCAAGACAGTGACCATATTGATGAGTGGGTGCTGTGACACTATAACTTTACCCTGAAAATGCCCTGAAAATCTGTTTTACCGTGAAATAAATAGTTCATGGCAATTTCATGACAACACAACACCATGAAAATGCCATGAAATACTCTTGGGATTCCTTCGCTGTGAAAACACTGTGAAAATGCCATGAACTTCTTGTGGCAGTTATGGGGCAGCTCATTAATTCTCGAGAGAGCCATGAATTTGCCATGAAATCACTGTGAACTGTTATTTCACGGCAGAACAGATTTTCGGGGCATTTTCAGGGTGAAGTTGTAGTGTGATGTGCTGGATAAGTCCATGAGCAGAGAGCAGATCTTTAAACTGATTTGCATAATTGTTTGAAGTGATGTCCATATGAATGTTAAAATCGCCGGTTAAAATAATGTCAGAAATTTACATGTTTACCATCAAAATCCCTTTTTGGTCGATATAATGTATATTAACAAGGCGAACAGATCTAGAGTTGCATGTTACCTCAGCATGCAGAGATTCAAATGTTAGGTAGTCAATGTTAATATTGTTCATACTGACAGATAAACTGGACCTAAAGAGAAGGGCAACCCCTCCACCGGTCTTTTTTGGTCTGAGGATATTATGGAGAGAGTAGCCAGCTGGAGTGCACTCGCGGGGAAGCAAGTCATCAGGTTTAAACCATGTATCGGATATGGCAACAAGATCCAAATTGTTTTGAAGTACAAAGTCGAATTCATCCGATTTGTTACATATGGATTGAGTGTTCAAGACACAGAGCTGAAGTTTAGACTCATCATGAACATTTGGAGTTGAAGTTATGCCAATGTCGCTTGTTGATGTGGTTATGTTCACTGTTGGGGGTTGGTCAGGCCGGAGTGCTAGTTGTGTAACTTTGTCCATTCTACGGCGACCAGCTTTTTTACCTCTATGTGTGAGGCGATATGTTTGGGGTTGATTGGCAAGTATTCCAAGACAGTTCAATTGACTCAATGCTGAATAAGATAAAGCTGCATCAGTACATGGAGCATTGCGAAGATTGAGTAGTTCATTGTGGGTGTAGGAAATTTTATGGAGCTGATGAGTGGTGTTGGTGGGTGTGTTAATCAGTATTTCAGGTCCAGGGTTTGGGTTTATGTCACCAGAAATTAAGAGTTCCAGGTGAAAGGTGGCAGATCATAATAGGACAACTCAAAGATTTAAGATGGCGGATTTTTTGTTTTTTATGTAGCATACAAGCTGTAGGTTGCATGCTGTAGTCATATTCTAAAGATGAGTCATTGAGACACAATGGTCCATATAGCAAGAGTAAGATGAACAGGATGTAGACCAAATTGTCTGATCACAAAGCAATTGATCCAAACAAAGGCTTGTGGCCAAGCTACAGGGTATAATCTCAAGCTACAGGTTTAAATCTAAGTCAGGGTTGACTGCAAAATACAAAATGGGTATCCACTACACCGTAAAATCTTACAGCAGAGACAGACAAAATACAACAGTTTTTCACTTATTAAAAGAAGACAAATGTACTAATACTCACATAAAATGTCCAGTAGATTCCAGGTGTGTAATAAGTAATCCAATAGTATAAAAATGAAGACAAACTTGTAGCTACAAAACACTTATTTAATTAACACAACAACTGGAGAGCCTGTTATGATATGGCTGCTTTAGGCGCTTGTTTTTGCTGGGCAGAGCAATTGGAAGCACTTCGTTCGTGCTCAGTGGTATCCAATACCGTTGGTACACTCCAATTTGTTTCACAAGATCTTGTGAAGGAAGACACAAAGTACCATGCGTGATCCATAACCCTTTCAACCCCATTGTGCCATATTGGCTCAATATTGTATATCTCTTGGGTACCGTGGTAGTCTTTTGGCGCGCGAAAACAATTCTCATTTGTTCCCGGTGAGCCCCTGTGGCACGTCGGTAACACCTGTTTTAGGAAAATGTCAATAGCGCCCTCAATTGACAAGTGTTTTCTGATTGGCTGAAAAAGGACGCCCGCGAGCTTTTGCATGCCATTGATAGCTATGGACGCCGATCGAAGTGCACACATTTTGGAAGAAATCTTCGCAGATAGTGGGTCAGATATGTCTGTTGACGAGGATTCTACACCGGAATCGGATGATAGTGAAGAGGAATGCGTCCCGACATCATCATCATCATCGGAAAAGCCAAACTACCGGTCTGGTTGGTGTGAAACTAACGCATACACGAAGAAACCCATGCAATTCAGTGGAAACAGAGGAACTACTGAAGATTTGAGTAACTGTACACCTTTACAAATAATTGTTCAACTGTACTTCTGTCAAGCCACCTGGGAGCTGATGGTGACGGAGACAAATCGATATGCTGAGCAAACTTTGCCTGCAAACCCAACCAATCGTCAGTCTGCTTGGACTCCAACAAATATTCCCGAAATGATGGCATTCGTGGCATTATTACTTTGCATGGGCATCAACAAAAGGCCTCGATACAGCATGCACTGGTCCATGTCGGATGTCCTTCGAAGTCCGGTATATCCGTCATCTATGTCCCGCAACAGATTCACTGCAATCCTTAGATTTTTTCACCTAGCCAACAACAGAGCTCAAGTCGACAGCCCTGCCGACAAACTGGCAAAACTTCGCCCTTTACTCGACATTGTACTGCCAACCTTTCTCAAAATATACAGCCCTGGACGAAACCTCTCACCAGACGAGAGTATGGTGAAGTTTAAGGACGACTGAGCTTTAAGCAGTACTTGCCGCGAAAGGCCAACAAGTGGGGACTGAAATGCTTCTCTTTAAATGAGTCCGAATCCGGGTATACGTGTGCTTGGAAGATGTTCACAGGGTCTCGGCCAAGCACAGCAACAATTCAACCCTCCACTGTGCATGCTGCAACCATGGCAACACCACCATCCATCCGTTCTTCATGCACCAGGCCAGGTTGTCTTGGATCTAGTGAAAGGACTGGAACACAAGGGTCATGTCATTTTCATGGATAATTGGTACAATAGCCCAGCTCTGGTCTCCAAGTTATCACAGCTAGGATTTGGAGTTTGTGGAACTGTGCGCTAAATCACAAGGATTTGGTGATTTTGCTCATCCCAAAAAGTTCCCAATGAAAAAAACAGAAGACCCCCGGTTTTATACAAAGGCAGGCCAACTTTGCGTCGTCTGGCAAGACACAAAGCGCGTAACTCTCTTGACAAATTACGGAAATTGCAGTGTCACCACTAAGCAGATTCGTAGTAAAAACATTTTAACCGGACATCGCGAGATTAAAAAACCTTCTTTAGTTTGCGATTACAATAAATACATGGGAGGAACTGATCTGGCAGCACAAATTGTGCAGTATTACTCTCATCCGCACAGAACAATGAAATGGTGAAAAGAGTATTCGTAAACATTCTTGACATCTGCTTTCTGAATGCTACTGTGGTATACAACACCATACCTACAAACCATCACCTTTCCAATTTGGATTTTAGGGTAAAGGTCATCGAAGGACTTTTATCCACCTGGAAGTACAACCCCGTACAGCATGCAAGCCAACTTCCATGTTCGTCCAGGCCCTTTTCATGTCAACACTATCCTGGAAAAAATTTCTCTAGCAAAAAACGTGACTGTGTTGTTTGCAGTACGAGGGCAAAGAGAACACAAACGCGTATGATCTGTAAACAGTGTAATAAGCCAATGTGTGTTGTTCCCTGTTTTGAGAATTGTCATACCCAATGATCTGTCTGTGCCCAACTACTTTTGATTGTATGCATGTGATTTCATTTAATTCCACCCTTATCCCCCCCCCCCGCTTCAATGTTGATGTGATGCACGCACACCGCAAGCCCAGATTTTCCAACATTGAACGGGGGGGGGGGGGGGGCTGGAAGGGTTCAGGAATGGGTTCAAGTCCCTGTTCAGTCTTTTGCTCAAACAAAATAGATTAAAAAATTGTACATTCAGTTTCCTTTCTGTATAAGTCACATAATACTTAATAAACCCCAATAACAGTGTTTTGCCATTTTAATGTAGGTCAACATAATTGGTCTTTTATTATAAAGTTGATTTCATGGCTGTGAGAGTAATTCATTATGACACCTATGTTAACAATAGAGAAATTGCCTTGCATTGTATCAACATGTGAGGGCGCTATACAATGAAACTTGCCAAAAGTCATGTGGTAACCAAGTAGACATGAAAAGAAATGAGTGTGGTACCCAAGGCATAATTGAAAAATTTGTCTTGGTACTGAAAGGGTTAAGCCAGCTCTATTAATAGCTCTATCTAATTATGTACATGTACGTGTACATTAAAATGTACACGTACATGTACATTAATATGTACACATATAGTGTGTACAGTGATGTGAATGCTTTTATGTAGTAAATATTTATTTAAAAGCCACTCCATGGAAGTTTTCTATTGTGACTGTAATTATTTGCATCTATATCTAATTATTTACATCTATATCCTTTGCATTTTTATTTCTGTCACATTATTTATCAATTGTGCTCAGTTTGGCCCAATGTTGCAGAGATGTACCGTATAAAGTAGATGGTCAAATAATCACCATCAACTGAAGGGAAAATGTAGTATTAGCCTTGTTCTACAGTAGTAGTGCTACTAGTATTAGTCTAGATGTCCATAATACACACACACACACACACACACACAATCCCGCACGTGGCGTTGTGGGGACAAAATACAAAGGATTTTGGGGATTAAAAACGTTGTGGGGACAGTGAAAATGTCCCCACAGCTAAGTAATTCCGGATCCCTCTTTTGTTCTCTGTCCCCATAACGCGGCCAGTGCTTGAACACACACACACACACACTAAGAGTGACGCCTTTTGTAGTAATTCCACTCTAACAGATGTTTCTATCTCCTTATGTTTCTCCAACACGGATTGCACCTATTGCTCCCACTACCACAGGAACAACCTTCACCTTGACTTGCCACAGCTTGCGGAGTTCTCTCGCTAAATCTCATATTTCTGTACCTTTTTATTCTCCTTCGATGCTACTCTACTATTACCCGCACAGCTATATCGATAAGATGACACATCTTCTCATGCTTATCCAAGACAACAACATCCGACCGTCTATGTTCTATAACATGATCTGTCTGGATGTTGAAGTCCCAGAGAATCTTGACATGATCTGTTTCTTTTACCTTTTTCCAGCACATGGTCGTACCACTTTGATTGCACCATGACACCGTACTTCTTACACAAATCCCAATGAATCACCTTGGCCAACTTGTCATGTCTTCCTTTGTACTCCGTCTGAACATGCACTCTGCATTCACTGACAATGTGAAATACAGATACAGATCATGGCCGTTTCGTTCCTATTACTTGTGCCACATTTTACTTTTAGGAGTGAGTGTACCAATGCACGCCAAGTACCAATAAATGCATGAGTAATTACAGTAGCAACGGCCACATCCCTCTACATTCCTACATATAATTAAAAGTTCATACTGTCATTAATGTATTTTTAGAGCTATTTTGGGATAAAAGAAGCCAACATTTGTTTAAATCATAAGGAAACTGGTTGCCAGGTCACCAAAATTGTCGTACTTGAATTTGAGGGTTTTTTTTGAGAATGCAAATTTTCATGAAGCAGGGAAAAATCAAAGTCAAAATTTAACATATCAAATCCAAGTTCCCCAAAATAATGTTGTTACTCTGATTTTTATCTTTCCTTCAAATGTAACAAATTTAGAGGCCATAGTGGATCAACACGTCACGGTTCTTAGATGCACTTTGCCAAGTCTGTTGGAACAGAAACATAAAGAATGTTGCCCAAAATAAAGGGAAAACTACAGAGTAAAAGTGACAGTATATGTGTGAAGAGTCGAGTATTGAAGATATTCGGAATAGACATTACAAATGAACTTCCTTATGTTCATCCGTGGCCCCGCACTGAGACACAGTCACAAAGAAAGGCTGCCAAATAGTGTGGCGTAAACACATGTAGTTGGTTGTATGCAAAATGACATTTAATTTGTATGGAATTCGTGCAGAAAAAAATTTAGGAGTATATATTTTAACTCGGAATAGCCACACGATGTCACAGGCAATATCTGTGCATGTTATGTTTCACACACAAAATTGCAGTACGTCAAAAAAGACAGCTATTTCATATGAAAAATCTGTGAAAATGTACCCTAATTTTCGTCATATAGTTTGTGTCAACATGTTTTCTTCGCACAAAATGTTTAAAACAAATAAATTTCACTCAGAATTAAATTAATTTATGATGGACCTACAGAAGACCAAAAGCTTTCCCTTGGAAAAGCAAACTCTGGAGATATATCCTGAGTAAATCTAACCTGGGTGAATCTGTAAAAGTTTCTTGGGGCCAAATGCTGGAGAAGCAGATGTGTGAGCGATAAGTGACGGCAACCATGGTGAACAGTTTGTAGTGTGAATTAGATTGCCACTAATAAGGGAATACAAAGTTTGTCGCGTGGTCTTTACCACAGGTTAATGATCAGTTTGGGAATAGTCACAAACGATAAGGACCGAGCTGACCACACACAAAACAGTTGGCAAACAGCTGACCCATATGCGCATGCGCTGCTCTGATTTTGATAAGCTATGTCTTTACCATCCATTAATACACCTCCACATGATTTTTTTTTTAATTCAGTAGGATAGTCTAAACTGTCTTGCGCATTTATGAATGATGAATATATATATATATTTTTTTTTTCTACAGGTGAACTTGTGGATTTCACATGCATTAATCTTCACCCAGTTCTTGCCAGTTCTAATAGCGATCAATTTATTGGTGGCTACAAAGGAAACGAAGACATAAGAAATGCCGAGGTTTCATTTGGTCGGGAAGTAAGAACAGGCCCTGGTGGTACTAGTTTGCCATCATGCACATCCTGTGTACCTTCTATATCATATAATACTAGATACCCTTATGTAAGACAATATATGAGGTGTCCCAGTGGTGGATGTTATTGTAGTGGCAGTACTGATTCATCTTGTCTGTATAGAATTGGTGTCTTCTACTGTGAGCTAAATACAGGGGCAAAGATCGGGAGAATAACAACAATAACTTTGAATGACAATGGTAAGCATGTCTAAACTTTTGTATTTAATTTGCTTCTAAAACATTTTGCCACAACGGAACAGAGCTGTAATGGCAAAGCTCGATTTTCTACTAAAATGTTTTGCCACTAGAGAACAAAGCTGATCGATAATGCGCTATATGAGAATGATTTATTATAATTTGCTCTTAAAATGTTTTGTCACTATCGAACAGGGCTGCCATAAACATAAATAACCACGAAAATGTTTTGCCACTATAGAGCGTTCAGAGCGTTCAAGTATGTATAAGTGTAGTGCCTGGTGGCTGCTCTCACAGGCTCTCTAATATTCAATAAATTTCAACTGATTTAGCTCACAATTCTGCTTGAATGTTTATACAGGTGGAATGGTTTATCTTATAGATTATTACTCTGGACATCATTGACAGAAAGAGTTATGCATTTCTCTGTTTTTGGAAATGTTTGATATCATTCCTGTGTCAAAATAGAGGTACTGTACATTGGACATATCCAGTGGAGTCATCATGCTATTCAGGTTTGCAAGCCTCTTAATCCATTGATTGGAACTTGTAATCACATTGTACCTGTGCTGGTCAAGTATAAAATGTATTCAGTACTCAGCCATCTATTTGCAAACGCTATGTACTGATGTGTATACTGAATGTCCACTGACAACTGAAACATGTCATCAAGACCTTGATTCCCTCAATCTTCTTTGACAGTCATGCTTGACTCACCATCATGTTAAGCCATTATTGGTGCGTAAGAAAAATTTTCACAGAAAGTATTGGCGCCATCGTGGGAAACGTAGTGGCAGACGACTGAACTCAAACGGGCAGGCGTTTCAGTTGCTATCCAAGTTTCTCATATTATGTATTTTTCATGCCTTATAATTGTATTTACATATTGTGTAGTTATGCATGTACATGTACAGCGCTTTGGAGTCTTGTCATAGACGGAATGCGCTTTATAAATGTGATTTGTTGTTGTTGTTGTTGTTGTTGTTGTTGTTGTTGTTGTTGTTGTTGTTGTTGTTGTTGTTGTTGTTGTTGTTGTTGGTGTTGTTGTTTTTGTATTTGTTGTTGTTGTTGTTGTTGTTGATGATGTTGTTCTAGATGATGTTTTATTTGTTGTTGTTGTTGTTGTTGTTGTTGTTGTTGTTGTTGTTGTTGTTGTTGTTGTTGTTGTTGTTGTTGTTGTTGTTGTTGTTGTTGTTGTTGTTGTTGTTGTTGTTGTTGTTGTTGTTGTTGTTGTTGTTGTTGTTGTTGTTGTTGTTGTTGTTGTTGTTGTTGTTGTTGTTGTTGTTGTTGTTGTTGTTGTTGTTGTTGTTGTTGTTGTTGTTGTTGTTGTTGTTGTTGTTGTTGTTGTTGTTGTTGTTGTTGTTGTTGTTGTTGTTGTTATTTCGCATTAGCACAGCATGAAAAGAAAGATCTTGTTTTCCTTTCTGCCGGGTACACCTCGAGTCAAGCTACGTCCCGTAGCCTTAGATCTCGAGTGTCTTTCGCAGAATCCTTGCTGTCCCTAAGAGTGCCGCCTTCTGTGGTAATTCTACTCTAACAGATGTTCCTATCTCCTTGAGATGTTTCTCCAACGCCTTCGGAATTGTACCCAGTGCTCCCACTACCACAGGAATTACCTTCACCTTGACTTGCAACAGCTTCCGGAGTTCCCTCGCTAAATCCTGATATTTCTGTACCTTTTCCTTCTCCTTCGAAGCTACTCTACTATCACCTGGCACAGCTATATATCAATAAGATGACACATCTTCTCATGCTTATCCAAGACAACAACATCCGGCCGTCTATGTTCTATAACATGATCTGTCTGGATGTTGACGTCCCAGAGAATCTTGACATGGTCCGTTTCTTCAACCTTTTCCGGCACATGGTCGTACCACTTCGATTGCACCTTGACACCGTACTTCTTACACAGATCCCAATGGATCACCTTGGCCAACTTGTCGTGTCTGCCTTTGTACTCTGTCTGAGCATGCACTCCGCATTCACTGACAATGTGAAATACAGTCTCCTCCGCCGCATTGCACATTCTGCACGTAGAAGAGACATCTGACTTCTCGATCCTTGCCTTCATCACATTCGTCGGCAGAGACTGGTCTTGCGCTGCAGTAATCAGACTCTCGGTTTCTTTCTTTAGTTCTCCTCTTCTCAACCATTCCCAAGTCTTGCTACTTGCCACTTCTTCAGTACATCTCATGATCAGGAATTGGCCGTGAAGTGGTTTTTCCTGCCAATCTCGTGTTCTTTCTTCTCTTCTTTGATTCTTATACTCCTTTGGACCTAATTCGTCTGCCTTCATGTATTTCTGTGCAACCTTCAACAACTTTTCCCGAGTATTACTTACATGACACTGCAAGCTCCTTCTCTCGATGTTAACGCTGTCTGATGTAAGTAATCCACTTCCTCCCTCTGACCTCGGTAGATAGTCTGCTGACATTCGACCGTGGATGTAACATACCGTACATCGTCTTTATACCGTACATCACTTACCGCTGATCGATAATGCACTATTTGAGAATGATTTATTATATTTCGCTACTTAAATGTTTTGTCACAATAGAACAGAGCTGTTATAAGCATAAATAGCTACTAAAATATGTTGCCACTGTAGAACAGGGCTATAAACAAAATAATTTGCTACTAAAACTAACAGTCCGTTTTTTTTTCTCAAGGTACTAAATCATTTCAGACAGAATTTTTTCTCAGGGTGAGTGATACTTGTGTCAACTTTGCACCAATTATACTTGAAGATGATCTGCTCAATTACCAATGATGTACCGCCCCTTAAAACAATGTCCAATCCCTTCTAAACTCAACGGACAAAATATTAAGACATAAACTGCTTCACAAAATTCCATATTGGTTGTCTTAGGGTGTGGCTAAGGCTGACCGACTGAAATGTCATTACCCGGTTCCATTTTTCAGTTCCATTTTTTTGTTCCAATTACCCATAAATGACTTTTTAAAATTCCGACTGAACATTTAAGCCACACAAGCTAACAACATGAAGAAAACTAAGATGAAGACTTTAGAAGTAACATTTGCCGACATCCTCTCACAGACTTACCAGCTTTTGTTTGAAACTTGTGTTCGTATTAATAATAAATAATAATAATGTCGGGCATTTTAAAGCGCTTTTAAACAAGGTATCATAAAAGCGCTGTACATTATTATCCCTGCTCATCAGGTGCATAAATCATTCCAGAAACCGACTCAGCTCCCTGGTATTGGTAATTTTATACATTCAGGTTATGTGTGTTATACTCTCTAAAAGTTTTAGATTGAAATTCACTCTAACTGATTGAAACTAGTAACAAATTGCTCATTATTTGGCACTAGTTTTAATATATTAGAGTGAATTTTCAATCTGAAACTTTTAGAGAGTATGTTTTTACAAAATTGTTTACGGGTACCCAAGTATCTGAAGATTTCCAATTTCGGGTATCCGGTTTCCGAAATAGCCGAAAACGCACAGACCTATGTGTGGCCAAGTTGCAAATGGTTGGATTCAGGTCATTTATGAGTAATTCCAAGACCAGCTTTCTTGTTGCTTTCAGGGAAGTTGGATCTAAATAGCTGTGGTTAAAATTGAAATTATAACAAAGCACATGTATTATCTTCTGAACCAAAGTAGGACTGTCCCCTAACTGTTCGAATAGATTCTCTTGTTGGGGGATTTGTGGTTTGCAGTTAGAATCAGTTGTCTTGTCTGCCAGCACTGCAATAGGAATAGACCCAAGTCAGTGAGGAGGAAATGCTCTCAGATAGATAGTGTGCAGCATTCAGTTTCAATTTGCAAGTGATAACGTTTCCTTGTTTTATTTTTTAATTTATTTAAACCTCTTTGTGTTTGTTTTGTTTCAATTCACAGCGGTTATTCTCCCAGAGCGACAGACAATCACAGTCAGTATAGGGGATTCAGTTTCCCTACGAGTTACATTCCCATCAAGAGTACCCTCAGGCCTGCGATGGAGAAATTCCACAGCAGAGATTAGTGATTGGGACGGTAACCAGACACCATATATAAGACAGGTTACTCCAGCAGATGCAGGAGTATATGAATGTCATGAATCAGATCGCAGAGGAGAAGGAGTTCATGCTATCTTACGACTTATTGTTAGAAGTAATTTGTTTTTAAACATTTTTAACTCTTTTTTAAAGATTTGATTATCGTCAACATTTTTATCTGAAGCGTGCATTTACGGTATTTCTGTTTTGTATATATTGAAATGTTATTGCTCACATTTATCAATATCAGTTACAACTGTTACATGTATGTTGAATGTATTATAAGTATTGTTCCTTGTTTAATAACAAATGCGACCTTAAAACACCTACATGTACTGTCGGTCCATTCAAAATTACACAGTTATGTACACCAGACTTGTATTCAAGTCCTCATACATAATAATTATAATAAAGATTTGTAGCGCGCACATATCCACCCTGGTGGGCGCTCAAGGCGCGAGTCCTCAGTGTAGAGTTTTAGTCTAAGTTTCAAGTCTGAAATTTGCAACAGAAAATGCATGATTGATCTTCCAGGATTACTTTGGCTCTAGAAAAAATATAACAGGTAATCATATCATCATCATGTCAACTGCAATGTTGAACTTGCACAATAGGTATGGTGAAAAATGGTTATATCTAGCCCAGCACTAGGAGTTTTAAAAGATGTACCATTCTGGCTCATATTAAACAAACATGATTTGTGCATCAATGGTTATAGTGGGGCTCTAAGCAAATATTATTAATTGACCTTTTCTCATTTCAAAAGACATTATGTCATAATGAAACTAAGCACAATACGTTTTATTACCTAAATCCACAGTTAAATAGTGTAAAAAGTCACTTTTTCAGAACCTTTTGTCTCGAATTAAGAAAAGGTTCACCGGAATAAACAGCTCCTCTTTCTGACATTTTACAATGTTTTACCTTAGGTTGATATAATAAAACTTATGTTGTTTGGTTTCCTAATTACATAATCGCTTTAAAAATGGGGAATGGTATTTGCAATATAGCACTTCTTTCATCTTAATATCCTGAACTACATAGTTGCATTGATGTGGTGATATGCAAGCATACTTACACCTCCGATAACATTTTAGTACATTGGATATCATGAAATCACTTGTTTTTTTTGCTTAGATTGTCCAAGTAATAAGTGGGGACTCTCCAACGATTGTCAGAACACATGCCCAGTGTGTTATAATGGCGGTGTTTGCGATGACAAGACTGGGCTCTGTATTTGCCCACCAGGCTTCATTGGTTCAAACTGTCATATTGGTAAGCAACCATATCATCATTACAAGGCCCAATTTCATAGATCCGCTAATTAAGCAGCCAATTTGTTGTTTACTTGACATTCTAAATTTCATATACCCTTGAAATCTATTAGATATTATCATTTTAGTAACAATTTCCAACTGAAGTTTTGTTCTCCGAGGACAAATATATAGTCAAGCTGAAACTTTCACAGGTTTATTGTATAATGTATATCTTGAATGTAAAGCTCATTGGGACATTATGTGAAATGCGCTATATAAGAATGAAATATTATTATTGACTCAAAAAAGTAAGATTCCTTTAGAAGCAGTTCTGTCAACATTGCCAATTGTGTTATAATGGCTTGAAGCATATAGTGTAGTATGGTTTTATCTATGTGGTTCGCAGCCAAGTACAGTCAACTCCAATACAAGTTCTCTTCTTATCAGTTAGCTATAGGCATTTTATTAATAAAATAAATATTTTAAAAAATATTTTAAAAAATATAAATAAAAAAACAAAACAATGAACAGCATGCTTATTTGTGGCACATTTCTGAACTGTCACTTTGAGAATACACTCAGGAATGGGTCTCCCAATCTACCAGATGCCCCATCTGTCTGGATACAAGCTCCACCAGGACGTTATGGTGCCCTTTGGTGGTGATTGGCCCAGACAATACAATAGAAAAGGGCACACTGAAACTTGACGGCTGTAGTTCTTGCTAGCAAATGAGTGATGGTAGCAAAATGGCTGAAGTGCTTTGTAGCCTTTTGAAATGTATATATTTATTTCATCCATACATTCTCATTTTGTGAATTCATTGTCATTATTGATTTAATTTTGCCCTGCACCGACGTGTGTATAGCATTGCATACTCAGTTGTTTCCGAATGTCTGACGTTGAAAAACTTCACAGGCGACTTGGGCGGGATTCAAACCCACGACCTCCCGTTTACTAGTGCAGATATCTTAACCTCTCGACCACCGAGCTTACCCAATGATTGGTCGGCTAGAATCCTATATAGTAGCAGGTTCCGCAATAGATATAGGTTGGTGAAATTCTTGCATCAGGTGATAAACAATTGATTAAATTTTGCTCTACACCGACGTGTGTATAGCACTGCATACTCAGTGCTTTCCGAGTGAACCCGCTGCATGTATGTTCCAACCTATATCTATCGCGGAACCCACTGCTATATCGGATTCGAGCTTGCCAATCTTCATCAGGCAAGCTTTTTCACAGACACTCGAAAAGCACTGATTATGCAGTGCTGTACACACATTAGTGTAGGGGAAAATAAAATCAATTGTTTATCACCCGATGCAAGAATTTCACCAACCTATGTCTATCGCAGAACCCGTAGCTATATAGGATTCTAGCCGGCCAATCGTCATCGGGCAAGCTCAGTGGTCGAGAGGTTAAGACGTCTGCACGAGTAAGCAGGAGGTCGTGCATTCGAATCCCGCCCGAGTCGCCTGTGTAGTTTTTTCACAGACACTCGGAAAGCACTGAGTATACAGTGCTATATATATACACATCGGTGGGCAAAATTAAATCAATTGTTTATCTCCTGACACAAGAATTTCACCAACCTATATGGCTCATTATGATGTTAACATGTTGAAAACAAAATCGAGATGGCATGGGAATAATAGTTTGACCGTGGCCATGACCCCTCTGTCTTTATCCTGCAGTAAAGACAGGTGTAACTTTTTATTGCCTTATTTATGTTCATCTCATTCTTGGAGTGATAGGCACCCAGCGTTGTCTTATTTAGTTTTCAGCATGTATAAAAGAGAATGTACATATTGACAAAACTGCTTCTATGAGTATATTTACTTTCTTTGAATCAAGATATACATTGCACAACTGACCTGTGAAAGTTTAAGCTCAATGAGGAGTCTAACTCATGAAAAAAGGTGAAAAGCATTCATAATTTGTATTAAAAAAACAATTGCCATCAGTTGCTCATTGGTGAAGAGAGTAAGACATCTGCACTAGTAAACAGGAGGTTGTAGGTTCAAGTCCCACCCAAGTTGCTTATGGATTTTTTGTCTGCATACAAATCATACAGTGCTTATACTGCATGTAGCTACCTCGGTAAGTGGAAATGATATCAATTGTTAGTTTTATGCAATTTTCAGCCCAAGGAAGAAATGTGTGGGGTCTGAGTGGATCACTTTTTTGTACAAGTAGTCAAGGTCGCCATGGTGAAGCCTGCATTGGAGTACTCTTTTGCCTTCAAGACCCGTTTGGCTGTGCGTGTGCTGCAGGGTACCAGGGAATCCGCTGCAATGAGGGTGAGATAAATAGATTATCTGCCAGTGGGTCACAAGCTTTTTTCATTGCGGTTTCTCATTGAATCTCTTCTGTCTGCACTTTGCGAGCATTTTTAAATCTCTGTTTTTCACAATTGCTTTTATGTTATTGTGTAATGTGTTGTTATGTCTTTGTGCAGTCCTGTGTGTTTGAGGTAATGGTGCCATTAATTAATTTAAAACCAGTTCGCGTCGGAGGCCGTGTATACACGCAATTTTTTTTGCACCAATGATCGGAGAGCGTCTAAACACGCCATAGGAAAGTCCGGTATATATTTGTATGCATGCTCGGTTGAGCCACGCGTGTACGGTGACATGCTCGGAAGACGTGGCCACGCGCTGTGGAAGCTTCCATTAACGTGCGTGTGGGAAAAAGAAACCCGCACAGGGGCCCAGAAAAACTTTTTTATTCCCGACGCGAACTGGTTAAATGAGTAGTAAGAGTCGTAATGCTACTCTTTAATACTACTTAATACCAATTAATACTACTCGGGATTGTGTGATTAATCGCAATAATTGCCCAGCACTAGCATACGTTCCATAATATTAATTTGTATATATGATGTGGAATATGTGATGCTCAGTGCCTATGCAGCTAATTTTAGCATAGCTCAGAAACTCATCAGCAACAAATGTTAAATGACACTCAAATTTCTAAATTCTTTTGTCGATAGAGTGTTCATCAAACAAATTTGGACTGTACTGCTCTCAGACTAGCCACTGTGCTCCTGGCATCACATGTTTGAAAGATACCGGTGAATGTAATGATCCGTCATGTTCAGAGGACTATTGCACTCAGCGATGTGCACCAGGCTGGAAAGGAACAAATTGTCAGGGTAAAGTGTCTCCAAATATCTGAATTTGCAATTATTTATACTCACATTTTGTTGGCCAAACATGTATTTTAGAAAAATAAGGTATTGGCAATTTGAAAATCTTCATAATAAACTTAAGACGTGGAACAATATTTTTGTAAGAATGGTAGTAAGTTTACTCGTGTTTTAGTCCTAGCCATGGCTCAAATTTTAAGGAAATTGGTTAATAAAAAATATCATTTGAATGTAAAACTTACTAATAGTGTAAAGGATATTATGGTATTAATGTTCACCAGAAATATTTTTGTCAATGGTGATAATATTTTGTAAACAAGTTGAGTAACTTCCAATTTGAAAAAGAAAGAGTACTCTTTCCTAAATAGATACAATATATATAAAGTTTAATGCATTTTCACTATTTTCATGTGAACGACAAAATGTAATGCACTGAAAGTTTCACAGGTTAGCTGTTTAATGTATAAACATGTTTCTATACATATCTCATAAAAATATGGATGCGTTTACAGACATTTTAATACCAAAAGTGGTTTTTGCTTTCCTTTGCAATTTCTCAAAACTGAATTGGTCTCACATAAACTTGTATAAATTATACTTAGAGTAAATGTTGTGATGATATCAGACAGCCTGAGAAATCATGTTGGGAGTGATGATAATCAAATTTATTTTCAGGTAAATTCATTTCTGGTTCTGTTTTATTTGTTGTTGTTTTATTTAATCAGGGTGGCCTTATCAGTTAAAAAACTGCTTTCCATAAGGGCCCTGCATTAAACATTTAAATTAAAACAGTTTAAGAAATTGAAATGACATGAATTGAATTAAAATAAACTCATTAATCAGAAACAAACATATTATAAACAATAATCAACATTAAAATCAAATGAAAAACATTAAAAGCAGGTTGAATAGTTTCATTATATGAAATTATTTAAATTATGTACAATAATTTAAAACATAATAAAATTAGTGCCATCAGTTGTATGATGATGACAGAGGAGATAGTCCGGTCTTCAATAAAGATGAAGGCCTGGATATTATGGAAGAAGAAGTCTCAAAGGCAATTAATATAATGAGAAATGGAAAAGCGTCAGGACCTGATGAGATACCCGTTGAAGCACTGAAGGCTTTGGACGATAGTAATATAGAAGATCTGACACACCTATGCAATATTATTTACAAGAGTGGTCACATTCCAGATGATCTACTTATATCAGTGCTCATACCAATTCCAAAAAAGGCAGGAGCACAGGAGTGCACACAGTTTAGGACTATCAGTCTCATGAGTCATATCACTAAAATATTGTTGAAAGTAATACAACAAAGGATTTCTGATGCAGTAAACAGATAAATAAGCCCTCAACAGAGTGGATTCAGGCCAGGAGTTGGAACCAGGGAAGGGATACTTAACCTGTGGATAATTTGTGAGAGGGCCCTAGCGGTACGTAAATCAGTCTATTCTTGTTTCATTGATTACATCAAGGCATTTGATTGTGTCAAGCACGCACAGATGATGGAAGCACTAAGGTAAATTGGTATTGTAGGCAGGGATCATCATTTTATAGCTAAACTGTACTGGAACCAAACAGGAGCGGTTAGAACTGAAAATGGGATATCTAAATCTTCATTTGAAATAAGAAGAGGAGTACGGCAAGGATGTGTTCTCTCTCCGTGTCTTTTTAACCTCTACGTGGAAAGAATTTTCAGGGAGATACAGGATTTGAAGGGTTTAAACGTTGGAGATATCAACATTAATAATCTCAGATACGCCGATGACATGGCTCTATTTGCCGAGTCTGAGGAAGATCTACAACATCTAATAAATGCAGTAAATAGAAAGGAGAGAAATATGGAATGATAGTAAACTCCAATAAGACAAAGGTAATGGTAATCAGTGCAGGGCAGCCAGAGAAGATTCAGATTGTGTTGAACGGCGTGCAGCTTGAGCAAGTGGAAAGTTTTGTGTATTTGGGTCACCTTATAAATGGAGACGGTAAATGTGAGAAGGAGATAAGAAGAAGGATATAAATAGCAAGGGGAGCATTTGAGAGTTTAGAAAAATTATTCACATCCAGAAAACTGAGTTTGGTTACCAGGAGACGTCTATCACAATGCTACGTGTGGTCGACTCTCTTATATGGATCAGAAGCATGGACAAACAGTGACAAAATGACAAAAAAGTTGGCAGCATTTGAAATGTGGACCTACAGAAGGATGCTAAAAATCACATGGAAAGACAAAGTGAGGAATGTTGAAGTGCTGAGAAGGGCAGGAGCAGAGAGGAAATTGGTGAATGTTGTTAAAAGAAGGAAGCTGCAATTTTTTGGTCACCTTGTGAGGAAAGATGGGTTTCAACGGCTGCTCCTTGATGGCAGATTGGATAGTAAAAGGGGAGTTGGAAGGCCAAGAGACTCGTGGTCTGGAGATATTAGAGAGTGGTGCAGAACGACGTATGGTGGATGTGTCCGGATGGCACAACACAGAGGGAGGTGGAGGTCCATGACAGCCAATCTGCTAGGAGCAGAGGACACCCATAGATAGATAGATAGTGCCATCACCATGCCCAGTGGGTTACTATGGTGAGATATGTACACAAGTTTGTAATTGCCGTGACGACCAACCTTGTAATGAAATTACTGGAAGATGTACATGCCAAGATGGCTACATTGGATTAAATTGTACTGAAGGTAAGGAATTACATCATTATCCCAAATTAAAATGTATTGATTATGATGGCCAAGAGGACGCACAGGCCTTTTGCAGCATTTATCCCGGTCAAGCTTTCCAGGGTGCTTTCCACTTTTGGACTGAACAAAATGATATTTTGCCAGTTTATCATGAAACCCTCTCTCAATGTTAATAAAATGCTGCTCTTGTAGTACTTGTACATCTGACACTATGTATTCACATGGAGTTTGGATAAAGCCATTTGGTTCTTTCATCATTGCAAGTAGGCTGGTAACATTTTGAATGTGTTCACATTGCACAATATCTGCTTCCAGTGGGGTGCCATGGCCGAGCGGTCTAGCGCATCAGACATGTGTTCTGATGGCTGAGTCATTAGAATGTGGGTTCGAATCCTGACTGCGACCATGATACTTGTGTTCTTGAGCAAGACACTTAACTATACAGTGCTCCTCTTCACCCAGGAGTTTAAATGGGTACCTGTAAGGGTAGAGGTTGATATTGTCGTTGAAAAAAGCTTCCAATGCGCTACGGTAGCTCAGGGCTGCATGGAGCTGAGAAAGTTTAAGGATTGATATAATTGGCCCAGTGACCTCCGCCGCATTGCACATTCTGCACATACAAGAGACATCTGACTTCTCGATCCTTGCCTTTATCACATTCGTCGGCAGAGACTGGTCTTGCGCTGCAGTAATCAGACCCTCAGTTTCTTTCTTCAGTTCTCCTCTCCTCAACCATTCCCAGGTCTTGCTACTCGCCACTTCTTTGGTACATCTCAGGAATCGGCTGTGAAGTGGTTTTTCCTGCCAATCTCGTGTTCTTTCTTCTCTTCTTTCATTCTTGTACTCCTTTGGACCTAATTCGTCTGCCTTCATGTATTTCTGCACAACCTTCAACAACTTTTCCTGAGTACTACTTACATGACACTGCAAGCTTTTTCTCTTGATGTTAACGCTGTCTGATACACTAAGTAACCCTCTTCCCCACTCTGACCTCGGTAGATAGATTATGCTGATATTCGACCGTGGATGTAACATACCGTACATCATCATCACTTTCCTTGTTTTCCTGTCAGCAACATCTAGATCTGCCTTAGTTCACTCGACAATTCCTGCACTGTACCTCATCAGTGACACAGCCCAAGTGTTGATCGCCTTTATCATATTCCCTCCATTGAGCTTGGACTTCAAACACTTCTTCACTCGTCTTATATACTCTTTCTTAAGCCACTCTTTTGATTCCTCGTGCAGTACGTGATCTGCTTCATGCACTCCGACATACTTATAACTTTCATCTTCACCCAACGCCATCAATTGTGTGCCATCTGGGAAAGCATTCTATCCGAATCTACACTTTTACCCCTCTTCATTGTCATCGCAGCACATTTCTCCAGACCAAACTTCGCTAAACAGTCTGCACCAAGGATCAGTCTCTTTATTGTCCTCCATCCATCCTTCGTCATCTATTATTATTATTATTATTATTATTATTATTATTATTATTATTATTATTATTATTAGGTGTTCGAGCCACAGCGCGAACACCTCTTGATATTGTTCGTTTTTTTTTTTTTACTTTTTCTTCTCCTTCTTCTTCTCGGTGAATCTCCAGAGCAAAAATATTTACACCATGTTATAGATCTTGAATTATGTGATTTTTCATACACAAACGTGACCCCAATCTGACCTTACTTCCTGTCCAAACCGGAAGTCAAAGTTTAAAAAAATCATATCTCAACAACTACAAGAGGTAAATTGACATTTTTTGCACCATTGTATAGATTGTTAATTGTCAGAAATATTTTCAAAAACATGACCCCAATTTGACCTTTACTTCCTGTCCAAACCGGAAGTCAAAGCTTAATATTAAAAATATCATATCTCAACAACCACAAGGGGTAAATTCACAATCTTTCCACCATTGTTTAGATTGTTAATTGTCAATAAATATTTACACAAAGGTGACCCCAATTTGACCTTTACTTCCTGTCCAAACCGGAAGTCAAAGTTTAATATTAAAAACATATCAAAATCGTACATTATTAGCGAGGACGACGGTTTCGTCAAAATCACAATTCGTATCTGGAACTACACGAAAACGGGTTGTAAAAACTCGCCAAAGAAATAAATGCCTTCTCTCAAAGAATTTCGGTACCATAATTGACCCTTATGTAGCAGAACAGTTGTTTTTCACATTTGAACTGTTTTTTCAAGAATAAATAATGTGATTAAGTTCAAATCATTGAAATGGACTTCAAACAATCATCGTTGGTAACCACATCATATTTTACAGGAAACTCTTTAATATGAAAAAATATAATAATGCAACGTTTCTTGAAAAAGCACTCTGACGTCATCATCACTGCCCTGACAAAACTCGATCACCTATGTGTTTGTAATATCACAAACACTTCCATCTAGTTATTATTATTATTATCATTATCATTATCATTATCATTATCATTATCATTATCATTATCATTATCATTATCATTATCATTATCATTATCATTATCATTATCATTATCATTATCATTATCATTATCATTATCATTATTCATTATCATTATCATTATTCATTATCATTATTATCATTATTATTATTATTATTATTATTATTATCATTATCATTATCATTATCATTATTATTATTATTATTATTATTATTATTATTATTATTATTATTATTATTATTATTATTATTATTATTATTATTATTATTATTATTATTATTATTATTATTATTATTATTATTATTATTATTATTATTATTATTATTATTATTATTATTATTATTGCAGATTATATTTATTTTTTTATTATATCATAGAAGAGGCCAGTTGTTTAACCCCAGTGGCCCTTGGATTATTCTGAACTTGAGGCAAAAGTTGTTTGGACAAATTGACTTTTTACAACATTTTACCTTGGGATTAGATAATACAGTTCATGTTGTTTAGTTTTCTTATGACATTACATGTACCTCTCTTAAGATAAGGGAAATGTCAATTATTGATTGTCAGTTATGCACATTGTATCCGGATCTCTAGTGGATTTAGTAGTGATTACAACCTGGAAATGCTCACTGCTACATTCCATCCTCTCACCCACCTGTTAATTACTAATAATATTCAGACTCTACCATTACTTCCAGTGGCAACAGAAGCTTTTTCTGTATTAACAGATAAATCACCAATCAGTAGACGATGTGATCTGTGACATCACATGTTTACGAAAGAGCCCAAAGGTCAAACTGCACCGGGCACAAAATGTACATTGGTCTATGAAAAGACACCATAAAATCTGACATTTTGTGATATCAGCATATCCGGGCTGTACCAGCTGTACAGAGTACAGCTCAGTGTCATGCTTAAAGACGGGCTACACTCCAGAGTCAATAGCAACAATAATGGGCAAATGCAGAGTGTGCACAACAATTTTTATAATAGTTTATAATTGTTGAGGAAATACTGTCAAAAGTTAAGTAAGGCCCTGACAAAACAGTCACTGGATGTGTAGTTTAGTGGAGGTTACTTTGAATGAGGATAATTGGAGAAAACAAAATTGAGTTTTCAAATTCGGTGAGGACTTTTTCAGTTGCAATTACTTTTCGTTTGTTTGTAGTGCCGACGGTTGCTCCAGCTAGATCAAACAATGCTGTAATCGCTGTCATTTGTGTGGTTGGTGCTGTGGTTGGTGCCATCGGAATTGCGTTGGCTTTGGCATTTTTCATTTACTATATGAGAGTTCGCAAACGGAGGAAACAACAGACACCCAATCTACAGCAACCAGTTGGTGGTCTGGAACTGGTAAGTTATGACCTGAGCAGAGCCATTAATTATTATTATATTATTTTATTATTATTTTTTTATATATAAAGTATAAGTAAGACTAATTGCGGTGACACCATGTGGAATCTCAATTGAGTAGTAATTAGTTCTGAAAAGAACTGGTGGTACAACTCGACGTTTCGATCAGTATGCTCTGATCGTCCTCAGGAGAATGAAGACGATCAGAGGACGATCAGAGCATACTGAGGACGATCAGAGCATACTGATCGAAACGTCGAGTTGTACCACCAGTTCTTTTCAGAACTAATTACTACTCAATTGAGATTCCACATGGTGTCACCGCAATTAGTCTTACTTATCATCCTCACCATGCAAAGCTACAAGTTTTACCTATATATAAAGTATGTTTATCATGTTATTCACTTCATGACATTGAAATGCATTTATTATTGAGGTTTGGCTATTTTTTGCAGAGGAGAGAGGTGAGTGGCAGCTGTCTCATGAAAAAAAGTTTTAGGGCAAATTTTTTTTTTTTTTAAACCTCTTTTAATAAAGGCCAGTGACCTTGCCCTAGAACTGTTATTAAGCACCAGCGATCAAAGGCCAGACATCTTGGCTAAAACAACATAATTAGAGCCTAAACATCATATCTCATTATATTCCCACATATCATCGATGAGAATTTGATTGAACTGAAGTTCACACAAACACTGTGTGGTTGTTCCAACAAACACTTGAGCTCTATTGTTTAATTTGTAAACTACTAGTAGACTGTTCTGTTGTAATACGTGTGAAAAAATACAGATGTAAATGAAAATCTAATTGAAAACAATCAGTAAGGCCCAAATTGTACTGCAGAAACACCTATTATTTAGCTGTGCAGTTTCTCAACATTGACTTATCCAATTTGCTACCACTCACTCTGGCCAACATTGATGTGATCAAAATCAGTAATTTTTATCCAATCCAAAGGTGTATCAAACAAGGCATAGCAGTTATATTTCATTGTAGTTGCAGTAGGGCTTACAACCTGATAATTTGTATTTTTCTTTCTTTTTTTCAACATTTGTTGTGCATTTTAATTTGGCTGTGCAGATTACAGGGAACAATGGCTGTGGGTTATAGGACAATGTCCTGTCAGTTATTCATGCTACAAGAGTACAAGTAGTTGCAGACACCAGTGTGACTGATTTCAAGTTGTTTTTTTTATGATGGGGACGGGGGGATACATTGCCTTTTCAGCCCACATGTTTGAAGCGAGGGCATTTAAGTGACAACTGGTAAAACATCCATGGTATAGGAAAACATTTGTTTCAATAAATCTGATGCAATATTGCAACTATATGACTGAAAACATTTATAATCAAATTGTGAGATTTTAACTCAGACCTGTTTGACAGCAATATGGAGAATTATTGCACATTAATTTGCTCTGTTTTATTGCACGAACAACCCAACATATTGTGCATGATGATTTGGATGTGGTGATTGACATGAGCACACAAGCTAAAACGGCATGTTTTACCCTTCCATGTTAAATCCAATGCTTCCTCGGCATCAATCACGTTTCTAAAAACACGAAAATAAATCGTGTTTCGTACGAACGTAAAAGGATGTAGCGACCATGGGTCACGTGGGGTCACAACAATTAAACAACGAGAGCTCAGCGATATTGGAGTGTACCAGCGTCTTTGGATAAAGGTGGTGGGGACAAGCGAAATCTTATTCAAGTAGCACCCTCTGGGGATAGTTTAACAAGAAAAACAAATAAATATACCACACTTAAATATACATAATTCAAGTTATAAAGGCAAAGTAATTACCTCCGCTGACATAAGTCCGGCGGAGGTAATGCATTCACTTCCATGTGTGTGTGTGTGTGGGGGGGGGGGGGGGGGTTCTTCACGGATTCGCATGAAATTTAATATGTTGAGTTGGCTACTCCGACCAACCAATTCGATTTTGATGAAGGTCTGATTTGCATCTTTTTAGGACCATATCCATCGCTTATCAGTGAGTTAATAAGTAGAACCGATAAGGTGCACACTAATTAACTATTTACTTATAACCTGAAGTTTTTGTTAAGTTTCAAGAGTTGTTGGTGGCTCAGTGGGTTAGATGTACGGCTGTCCAGTCCAAGACCCTGGTTCGAATCCTGGGGATTTTTCTTTTTGTCTACAAAATTTATTGACAAGTACAGCATAATCATATAGGGTAATTGACAACTTCAAAGATTTTTTTTCTCTGAAATTCTGCCCAGCTCTTCTTGGCAGAGGTTTGCTTTGTCTCGTTCCCTTATATATATTTATAAATAAAATAACAGGCTTTCAGATTTCTGTCTTTTTTCTTCAATTTTGATTGGGTTTTAGTCTTATGTTTCATATCAATTTATATATTTCATTTATTGTACTTTCATAGTTCTTGAATTTAATTTATGTTAATGGTGCTTTACATGGATTTCTCAATACAGACGAATATTGCCACAACACATGCACATGACGCCAGATCCTCAACATACTATGAAGACGTTGGTCTTGATAAGGCATCAGCACATGAAACAGTTGGTGTTGGTTCATCATCGACATATGAAGATGTTGGTTTACCTTCATGGGCCCATCACTGGATTATTCCATGGAATCGAATGATCATTGGGGATAAGACTCTAGGCGGTGGGCACTTTGGTGAAGTACGATTTGGTGGAGTGATGATAGAAGGAGAGCTCTTCAAGGCTGCTATCAAACAACTTAAAGGTACGCCGGCTGCAGATAAAACCCCAGAATCATAACATTATTGCCGGGATATCCACACAAAAGTTAATGTGACAGATCCAGATAAAATACAAAAAATAATGTGCATACAATGTACTACAATGTGGGTATGCTGTATTTTCCTTATCAGTTAAACTTACATGTAAACCACTCCTACACATTATTTTCTATTATTTTTATCATATATCATCAAGTGTGTGAAATTATATACACAGTGTTTAAAAACAAATTACTGAGAATGTTACTTTTTATCCCATTTTAAATTTCATAATTTTTATCCTAGCGCAAGCATCCCCAACTGACAGGCAGAATTTCTTTGAAGAATTCCGAACTATGACGTTAACTGGGCATCACCCTAACATTATCAGGATTCTTGGTGCTTGCCAACATGAAGGTGAGTCATAAAATTAACTTATTATTATTATATTTTTATTATTATTATTTTTTTTAATTGTAATCCCATTTGCTCTTTTGTTGTGTAATAATCATCTCGTTAAATAAGACTTGGGGATTTGCATGGTTGAATATTACAAATGTATTTGTAGGGTTGGGATGACCTAATATGCACTTATCCCATAGAAGCATGTTTGTTTCTTCTTTATCAATAAATTCAAAGACAATGGTTACAATTAGCAAATAATACATGCATGTTACATCTGGGTCTGGCTGGTGATCACCTTTCCCATTTCTCTGTACATTAGTGTATAGTTTATAATCGAACAATCAACGTAGTTGCGTTAAACTGAACACAAAAAATGGCTGAGTGTTTTTCAGTGGTGTAACATTGATAAACAAGATCTGGGGAAGTAAGGACAGTTTTGCAGTATTTTGAAAAAACGAAAAGCAAGCTTGTTGAAAAGTAACTCCCATGACTATTTATTCATGTAGAAAATATGCAACATACTTGTAGATCTTCTGCTGTGACCATTTCTTTGGTTGGTGGACCTGAGATTGAATTCTTGTTTAGCAGATGACGCTTCTCCTGGCAGCATCTCCTGGAAGCACGAAATTAAGCAGTAACAATTTGCAAGTGCTCTCTTAGCTTGGTGCTAGGTAGAGAAGCCATCCGAATGCTTCAACCTAAGCCTGGTGAGTTGGAGTGAGTTTCATGGGTTTGAGATTTCTTCACCTGTGGATCATCTGGTCTCACATTGATCTTTGCTTGGTCATGGTTTCTCCTTTCAAAGTATTTCTGGTCCGGAGAGCCAACTTGATGTTTTGATGAGTTGACTTACTGTCAAGCCCTGTGATGTTGCATCGGCTGGATTATCCTGCATGTCAATGTGATGCCACTGTGAAGGAGAAGAGTTATCCCTTATTTGTGGAAATGCTTCACTTCATTGTTCATATATCCCAGAACCACACTGCTGTCCAAAAGAGAGGCCATCGAGATATTCAAACACGACACTGATTCTCAGGACATCGGTTTCTACATCAGCGATATTTGGCGACCCCTGCTACAGACTGAGGGATCCCCTTCATCCAAAGTCAACCACCCCTTCCATCTCCCTGTGCTTGTTAACAACTGATTTAGTTCAGTGAGCACACTCCTCTCCCCCCACTCCGAGGATCCTAGTCGAGCCAGTTTCCAACCTGCACGCCTCATCGCACTAATCCTCCAGCATTCACGGGATCCTCCAGCAGTCTACTTTTAAGCAGCAGCATTTCCCAGAGTCCGGCATTCTCCTGAAGACGATCAGAGCATACTGATCGAAATGTCGAGTTGTAACTTCCACTTCTTTTCAGAACTAATTACTACTCATTTGAGAATTTCACATGGTGTTACCACAAATGTGTTAATGATAATGTTTCCATACCTCTTTAATATTTGTGGACTACAAATAAGGAATGAGACCACTCGAGATATTACTGAAACGTGTTCTTGCTTCTGTAATGTACATGACCTCTTAAACTTATGCATATATAATGAGCAGTACCCAATATGGTCAATTGGGGGCGCTATGACAGATGTTACATCTCTCCCTTTTTTGAGATCAATAAAAATATCATGCATGAATGATCAAAGCTTTGAGATTACAGAATATAATAAACGGAATAATTAAAGATTAACGTACGAGTATACGAACATGCATGTACATGGAAAACTAGCTCTACTTCGCTGTCTATGCTGATTCAAACCAGAAATGCAATAGTGTGCTAAATGATGGTTATGAATCAGTTTCTTACTAATCTTCAAATCTAAGGAAGGTGAACAGAAAGTTTGTTGCATTTTGAATCATTTGGAAACTCTATTAAACCGAATTCAAATTGAGTATGAACTTTAAATTGGTTTTCTTTGCTTTCTTTCTTGGAGTTATAAATCACTGTTTTGAGAATCACAAAATAATTATTGAGAAAGGATACATGTAAAAGATGAGTGTCCAATTACAAAGTTCAGAGTCCAAAGTTTCAAGTTGTGTTTTCTGACTCTTCTGTTCAAAGAATCAGACAAAGTCTTTGAATCGCGTTGAGGCACGTCTTTCGCGTTTGGGTCTGTTTGAGTTTGCTGGGGCTGGAGATGGCTGTTCTGCTGGATCATGTTTCTCCTCCCCAAGGAATTTCTTGCAGTGGGCAACATTGCGGGTGACGACATGATGGTCGCGTTGCGCAGTGATCATCGCACCTTTCTTGTCAGTAACCGTGTATGGGTGCGGGTGGTATGGAGGGGTCGTTTTGCGGAGAGTGCCAAAATTCTTGACAAGAACCGCATCACCAACTGTAATTGTTGACGATGCAGCATGTCGACGTTGATCAGCGTGCTGCTTCATTTTCTGCTTCGCGAGATGATCGCGCTCACGGAGTTTAGCAGAGGTGTCATTGTTGGTGTTGTTCATTTGCGGGATCAGAGTGTTGATGTTGCGTCCATACCGTGCCATTGCTGGGGGGGTTCCGGTACTGCAGTGTGGGGTGGAACGGTACGCACGTAGAAATGACCAGAGTTCTTGTTTCCATGGTTTTCCTTCAGCTTCTGCACAACGGACAGCTTTCTTCATGGTTTTCATGAAGTTTTCTGCTTGACCGTTGGCTTCTGGCCAGTGAAGGGTGATTTTTCTGTGATGAAAACCAAGATATTCTGAGAATGTTTTGAATTCAGCGCTGTTGAATGGAGGGCCATTGTCGGTTTTCACAATTTCTGGAATTCCGTGTGCGGCAAAGATCTTGTCCATGATGGGAATCGTAGCGCGAGCTGAGGTTGAGTGGAGCATTTCCACACATGGGAATCTGGAGTAATCATCCATACACACTAGTAGGTAGTCTCCAGAGGCGAATGGGCCACAAAAATCAACACTGACGTTTTGCCAGGGGTACGCAGGAAGATCAGTCATTGTCAAGGGTTCGCGTTTGTGTTCCACTGTGGAAGCTTGGCAGGCGAGACAGTGCTTGACAAGTTCTTCTGCTTTCTGGTCGATGTTTGGGAACCACACCTTTTCGCGTAGTAGCGACTTGGTTTTTGATATTCCTTGATGACCGCTGTGTGCGAGATTGAGAACGCGCTGTTGTAGACTAGCAGGGACTACGATGCGTTGTTCTCGCAGGACTACACCACACTCTGTGACTGTGATGCTGTCGCGAATTGCCCATAAGGCGTTGTAGTTCTCTTTGAGCTTGAACCACTGTCCATCGCGATATGCTTGGATAACTGTTTGGAGAGTGAGGTCTTTGTCAGTTTCACGACGGATCTCGTCAAGCGTGAGAGCTTTGGGAGTTGAGTGGTGGGCAATGAAGTTGACAAACTCGGCAGCTTCTTTTGAGAGACTGTCAAGTTCACAGTTCGGGCAAGGATGTCTGGACATGTAGTCTGCCGGGTTGTTCTTTCCAGCACAGTGAACAACAGACATGTCATATGACTATAGTTTGAGTAGCCAGTTCTGTATGCGAGGAGATGGGTTTGCCTGAGGTTTGCTGAATATAGGGATGAGCGGCTTGTGGTCTGTGACGACTGTAAACGCTTGACCGAAGAGGTATATATGGAAGCGTTGTATTCCCAAATGAATTCCTAGGGCTTCTCTCTCAATTTGACTGTAGCGCTGTTCGGTGGGTGTCAGAGCGCGACTGGCATAGTTGACTACTTTGCTTAGTCCTTGTTTATCCGTTTGTGTTAGCATTGCACCAAGGCCAACTGGACTCGCATCAACCCATACTTCCGTGTCTTTGGCTGGATCGAAGTATGCACCGACAGCTTCGCGTGAGAGTGAGTCTTTTAGTTGTTGGAGCGCTACGTCGTGCGTTGAGTTCCATTCGAACTTTGCATCTTTCTCGGTAAGTGTGCGAAGGGGATCGGTGATGGTTGGGAGGTTTGGTATGAAGCGTGAGCTGTAGCTTGCCATACCAAGTAGGCTGCGGACTTCTGCTGGGCTCTGTGGGGCACTAGCATTTTTGATAGCGTCGACTTTTCGTGGGTCTGGTGAGACACCATGGTCACTGAAGACAAGCCCAAAGAAGTGAACGCGGGATTGTGCGAATTGGCACTTCTCTTTGTTGACTGTGAGGCCCTTTTCCTGTAAGCACTCAAGAAGGATGTGTAGCCTCTTGTTGTGCTCTTCCATGGTGGAGGCATGAATCAGAATATCATCTGAGACATTGAGCACACCGGGTATGCCTTCAATGGTTTGTCGGATTGTGTTTTGGAACACTTCACTGGCTGAAGAGATACCGAAGATGAGTCATTTGTATCTCTTGAGTCCGACATGTGTAGCGAAGGTCGTAATGTATCGACTTTCTGGTGCAAGTTCAAGCTGGTGATATCCAGACCAAAGATCCAATTTGGAGAAGACTCGTGAGCCATTGAGCTCAGCTATGAGTTCGTCCATTGTTGGTGATGGGTGTCGTTCTCGCTTTATCGCTTTGTTTGCAGCCCTCATGTCGATGCACAGTCGGATGTTATCAGGCTTTTGCGGTTTACGGACTGCGATGACAGGGAACACCCATCCTCGATGATGTCTTGATCTTCAAGGTCTTTAAGTTGTGCTTCTATTTGTTTGCGCAGATGGAAAGGTGCTTTGCGATAGCGTTGGGCAACAGGAGGCACAGACTCGTCGATGTGGAGTTTCACCTGAGCTCCTTTGAGTTTGCCAATGCGTTGGGCAAACAAAGCCGGATATGATTTGGTGAAGTCTTTGCTGTTGTGATCGGTGATGTTGTTGACTGGGTCGTTGACGGTGAGGAGTCCCAAGTCCTGAGCTGTTCTGTGGCCAAGGAGACATCCAGCTTTGGTATCAACAACAAACACGTCTGCTGTTGCAGAGCGGTTTCCTGTTTCAAGGAGGGCAGTACTTTATCTGTACCGTATGGGTAAAGACGTATGTCAGTTTTCTCCAATTTCAGCGACTTGTGGAGAGTGATGCGGCTGAATGTGGGTTTGTCGATGATGTTACGGGGGCATCCGGAGTCGACGACAACTGATGTATCAATGCCTTCGATCCGAATTGTGGTTCGAGGCTTGTGCGTGGATGTATCGACTGCGAAGATGTATTCATCCTCTGATGAAGATGAAGAGTCGCCCTCGTGCACATTTCTTACTGTCTGGGATTTGTGTTGTGATCGCTGTTGGCGTTTGCTGGATCGACAGACAGAAGAGAAGTGATTGAGCTTACCACATGAACTACACTCTTTGCCTTTGGCAGGGCATTCTCGGTCATGCGGATAGTGTCCTCCACAGTTGCGGCATACTCTTGGCTTTGTATTGTTCTGTGGCTTGGGTGTGCTCATCTGTCTTGGAGCTTTTCCTTTTTGAGCATGACGAGTTTTTGTTATTTTATAGATTTTGTGAACCGTTTCGTAGGTTTCACTTTGGTTTTCGACATCACCAGCCCTTTTTTCTGACAGTTCGAGTGATCTAGCGAGCTCTAATAACTGAGGCAGTGTGTATGGTTTCTCAAGTGATCTGCGGCGTAGCTTCTTTGATATGCACCCAGTTATTATTTGTGTCAATAGTTCACGCTCGAGGTCAGGGAATTCACACTTTTCTGCAGCTTTTCGGAGTCGAGTGCAGAACTGATCAACACTTTCATCAGGATTTTGTGTGAGACGCCTGAAGAGGATTGTTTCATAGATGGGGTTTCTCTTGGGAGTGAAGTGATTTGTCAAGGCCTCTTTACCCTTTTCGTAGTCATTCTCATCACCTGTATCAGAGAGCGTGTCAAAGACAGTTTGGAGTTGCTCACCTCCATAATGCAGTAGCAGTGCTCGCTTTCTCTTGGCTGTTGTGATGTTAAATCCTACCATCGCTCCTTCAAAGCGTTTGATCCATTTTTCCCACTTGATGCTGAGAGCGGTGGGCTCGCTGTGGGCATCGAACGGAGGCAGTGTGGGCATAGCGGACGTCATGTTGGCTGTGGACACGGGTGTGCGTGTGTAGCGAATGTGCAGATGTTGAAACGGAAAAGTGTATGAAAGTCCCCGTTGTTGTGGACTGCAATGCTACTATTTAGCTCACTTAACTGTGGAGATCACAACGCTTGTGTGTACAGATCCCACCTCGTCGCCAGTTTAATATTTGTGGACTACAAATAAGGAATGAGACCACTCGAGATATTACTGAAACGTGTTCTTGCTTCTGTAATGTACATGACCTCTTAAACTTATGCATATATAATGAGCAGTACCCAATATGGTCAATTGGGGGTGCTATGACAGATGTTACAACCTCCATTTCTCTTTTGAAGTAACAGGATTACAGCGATTAGAGCATCAAATTTCTCAAATGCAACAAGTGAAATTTATGCTAGCGAGCATGAAATGTGCTGACTCTGGAGGGCGCTATAACTTCGCGCTAAAAAAGACCAATACAGATCTGTTACAATACTTTTATACTACATCTGTTTTAATTTCATAAAAAACATTACCCAGTCTATGAAAGTAGTATTCATTCTGAACCTCTTTTAAATTTCTCAATAAATTATCTCTGAAGCACAATGTTAAGGTTAAAGCTGAAGAGCACTTTTGAAAATCATCTTAAGATTTGGCTTTGGAAACCATTTCTTGAGAAATTGAAATTAGCTTAGCTCATCAGAACCCTCATTTGCTATACTACTTATGAAGACACTATTTTAATTACAGCCGAATCAATAATCTTCATCACCAGCAACAACCTTGAATAGAAAAACAATGTGAGTGCATTTTTCCCATTTTTTCAATAGATGTATTGTATGTAGCTTGGAGTACCTACCCAATGGTGATCTCCGCTCCTATCTGAGAAAAGGCTGGTCCACAGATGATGAAAATGAGGAATCTTTGTCTTCTGAGAAGCTATTTCAGTTTGCTTTGGATGTGGCCAAAGGAATGCAACACCTTGCTGCTTCCGGGGAAAGTATTGTTATTTAGAATTTATTTAATTTTTAATTTCAATCAAGTAGAATTGTATTTATCTGTTGTCATTGCAGGTTGTTCAAATATTTATTTAACAATTGATTTAATTTTGCCCTACACCGACGTGTGTATAGCACTATATACTCAGTGCTTTCCGAGTGTCTGTGGAAAAAACTTCACAGGCGACTTGGGCGGGGTTCGAACCCCTGACCTGCTGCTTACTAGTGTAGACGTCTTAACCTCTCGACCACCTAGCTTGTCCGATGTCGATTGGCTGGCTAGATCCTATATAGCAGTGGGTGCCGCGATATTTATAGTTTGATGAAATTCTTGCGTCGGGTGATAAACAATTGATTTAGTTTTGCCCTACACCGCCTGTGCTTTTTCCACAGACACTCAGAAAGCACCGAGTATACAGTGCTATACACACGTCGGTGTATGGCAAAATTAAATCAATTGTTTGTCACCCAACGCAAGAATTTCATCAAACTATAAATTGTTCAAATATGTTGTGACATAATCATCATCATAATTATTATTTATCTGATCGTTGTACCACGACCAAAGCTAAATTTCCAGGATAGTCCTCCTGCCCACAAGAGATGCTAACATTCAAACACAGGCCTTGAGGTCTCATCTATACGGGACCGTAAATGTTCCATGTTGTAATCTGGTTCATGATGTAATCCTACAAGTGACTCACCAAGTAACCCTGCACTGCATACAAATCCCAAACAGCCTCCTGTCAGTAGGGACGATGCACTTTTAGGTCTGCACTGTTTTCGAAAAATACAATTTATTTTAATATAACTAGTGAAATAATTAAATTTTAAAACAAATTATGAAAATATGCCTGTGTGTTATACCATATTACATTGTTTAGCAATAATATTTGTACTGTGTACAAAAGATTAATCAGTGATGTCATATTTCCAAAAATCACACTGTGTCGCACCGCAGGTGGTTATTCTTCAAAATTTGATAACAAAATAAATGTAATATTGCTAATTTAACATTTGTAGGTGATACATCGTGATTTGGCAGCAAGGAACATTCTCCTTGACAACAATCTGGTTGCCAAGGTTTCTGATTTTGGTTTGTCAAGAGGAGAAGATATCTATGTTCAGACATCAAAGGTAATATAGGCAAATATTAAACCCCTTTCTTAACCCTCCTACTTCTGATACCTTTTTCATTCATACAAGTTGATGCACCATTTGAAACCATTCGATGTTGTGGTTTTGAATGGTGAAATAACTGTGTACAGTATTGATTCCCCCAAATGGTTTTGAATGGTAGGTCAGCTAATACAAAACCTTGTTTGGATACTTCTAAGTGGTGAATCAATGGACCCTCTATGCATTTGAATGGATTTGAATGGTAGTAAAGCTTGCTACCAACACTGTTCAAATGGTATCACCATGTGTGTACAAAACCAATGGGCATTTTTGAAAGTGGAATTTTTGAATGTTTTCAAATGGTCAAACAGTAGGAGGGTTAATAGCTTCATACTTGATTCAGCAGACTGCAATTTGCACACTTTTGTTACTCAATGTCTGAATGTAATGCTTTTGATTTATTAAATAGAGCTGTTGCGAACTGCTTACCAACCTAAAGATTGGCCTTATCTTTTTCGAACCTAGCAGGTTCTTTCTCAAAGGCAAAATGGGCGGGAATACAAACATACATTATATAAACACAAGAATGAGCAGAAATTAGTCACGTGTGAAATGAACATAAAATAAAAAGATACAAAAAGCAGAGTTAGGTACTCATCCTGGGACTGGACAAAAGAGGGATTACTTATGAATAGATAGAGGTGTCAGGAGGTTTTGGCTGGAAGAAGAGATTTAATATGAGATTAAAGAAAAGCAAAGGGGAGTAAAACAGACAAATAAAAGCAAAACAAATAAAATAAATGTAAACATGTATGTGGAGAAAGAAAAAAAGAAGAAAAAAACAGGAAAAATTAGTCATTCCCTTCCTGTATGTTGGGACCATGGTGTGGATATGCCTGATCTACATCTTTTCTCTGTTGAGATGGACCGATTCCCTGCAGTTACCAAGCGCCTCACTGCCCTGCAAAATCATATCAGATATGGAATGATTGGGTAGATTGAAGTGCTTGCCCACAGGAGTGTCAAGCTTATGGGTTTTGACTGTGGATCTGTGACCATACTACCATTTCATTAGTGAGTTCTTGGTCTCTGAATACCACATCCTGAATACCGAATACCACATCCTGCAAGATATCAGATAAATTATGTTACAAGTAGCACAGGTAATGTGGCCCTGGATCTTTTAATTTATTGTCAGACTTGTGTTCCTATCCGCTGGTTGTCTCTGGAGTCAATGACCAAACAGAAGTACACCTCAGAGAGTGACGTGTGAGTGCACATATATTAAATGAATTTAGATTGTTTGTATATGCATTATAGACCCATGAATTTTTATGTAAACAGGATCCATACCAATACATTTGTTCAAGTGACTTTCCTTATGAAGTCAAACCATAGCTCATTGTTAAAATGTTTTTTCCAACCAAGTCAATTTCATTTCATGCTTGCATGGAAACGATGGGTATTTTTTATTGCCCAATATGTCACACCAAAGGTTGTATGAAGCTTTAAAAGTCATACCCATCTCATATGCCTAACTCATCAGTAGATACTCTAAGCTAGATATTTTCGCCAATGCAAAATTCACTTTTTTTAAGAGGATAAGATTTACTAAATGTTTGACAAATGCATGCCCAAAACATGTTCATGTTAAATATTACCTAAAACTGTGAAATATTTGTAATGCTGGTCAAAAATTATTCAGAACAAGATTTGCCCAACCCCCCCCCCCCCCCAAACTGAAACGAAGTTTATATCAGCACACCAGTAAATATTAATATCTATTTCAAATTTTCAGGAAACTCAACTGTAAAGGAATAACAGAACACGTATCTGTGTGTTAATTATATTGTAATTCAAGGTTTTTCTTCTCATACTAGGTGGTCCTACGGAATACTGCTGTGGGAAATTGCAACACAAGGTATGATATTATGAAAAGGCTGTAACTTGAAAATTCAATATTGGCTGATGTGTGACTTTGTTGAAAATGTTTATCAAAGTAATGATAGGTAAAACTTGTAGCTTTGCATGGTGAGGATGATAAGTAAGACTAATTGCGGTGACACCATGTGGAATCTCAATTGAGTAGTAATTAGTTCTGAGAAGTACTGGAGGAACTGGAAAATACTGCTGCTTAAGTAGACTGCTGGAGGATCATCCCATGAATGGATGCTGGAGGATTAGTTCGTTGAGGCGCGGAGGCGGGAACTGTTGAGACTAGGATCCTAGGGGTTGGGGGAGAGGAGTGTGTGCTCACTGAACTGAATCAGTTGTTAACAAGCACAGGGGGAAGGAGGGTGGTTGACTTAGGATATAGGAGATCCCTCAGTCTGGGGTGGGTTATGGACTTTGGATATAGAAGATCCTTCAGTCTGTAGTATTGGTCGCCAAATGTCACTGATGAAGAAGTCGATGGCCTCTCTGATGCGTCTGGTGGGGTGCCATGCGTCGATGGGTGTGATGAGTTGGGCTGCCTGCCAGTCGATTTGGTGGTCCTTGATGTGCGAGTGCTTGATGACGATGGCGGACTTCTCGAAATCTCCTCTCCGGCCGTGTGCTCGGTGTTCCTTCAATCTGATGGAGAGGTTGCGTCCTGTTTCGCCGATGTACACCTTACCGCACTCACAGGGGATCCGGTAGACTCCCGCTCTGTTGTTTGGGTCCGGTTTGTCCTTGTGGGTGTGTAGAAGTCCTTGGAGTTTGCTGGGGGCTGAGTGGAACACATCGATGCCTGCTCGTTGGGAGGATGCGTTGTAGTTTGTGAGACGTCGAACCTAGATAGGGGAGACAAGCAGAGAGGGTTAGATTACTTACCTTGCTTTCGGGGTTTGGAACCGGCTTCGCTGTGCTGATCTTGCTGGGATTGTAACCGTTGCATTTGAGGGTAGTTCTGATGTGCTGTAGTTCCTTGGGAAGGCTGTCCTTGTCACAAATGTTGTAGGCGCGTTGTACGAGGGTACGGTTGACCGATGACTTGATGCTTGGGTGATGGAAGGAGTGCTGGTTCAGGTACCGATCTGTGTGCGTGGGCTTTCTGTAGACGTTGTGGTGTAGGGAGCCGTCTGGGTTTCTGGAAATGCCAACATCAAGGAACGCGATCTTGCCGTCTTCTTCTGTTTCCATGGTGAACTTGATGCTCGGGTGTTGCTGGTTGAGATGTTGTAGAAAATCCTGGAGTGTATCTCTGCCATGTACGTATGTGGCCAAACCACAAAGGTGTCATCCACGTATCGGAGCCACAGCTTGGGTTGGAGGTCGGCTGTATTGAGGGAAGAATTTTCAAACTCTTCCATGAAAATATCAGCAAGGACCGGGGATAAAGGAGATCCCATGGAGGTCCCAGCTGTCTGCTCGTAGAACTTGCCCTGAAACTGAAAACAACTTGAACAGACACATGTTAGTAGAAATCATGAATTTGGTCAGGGGTGAGTGATGTGCGATCATCAAGGGAAAGATCTTGTTGTCCTTCACCAGGAGGCATGTCTCTGTAGTTGGGACATTGGTGAATAGGGAGACAACATCAAAACTAACCAAGATGTCGCTGGGTTGAAGGGTGAGGCCCCAGGTGATCTCAACGAACTGACCGGAGTTGGACACATGGTGTTGAGTGAGACCCAAAAATTCAAGCGCTGACGTTTTCTGAATCCCTTGCCCTAGGTATTATATGTGTACACATAATAAATAGTGCAAACAATGTTTGGTCATAGCTGAAATATTTTATTGTGTGATATAGGCCTTATTTACTAAAATAGTTTCAGAACATTTCAATAATTTAGATGTAACAACTGATAATATAGCTGTATATATTTGATATATTTTTTCTCATTGTGTATACACAGGTGGTACACCATACCCGGGTATCAAGACCCAGTTCCTGGTGTCGAGAGTGAAGAATGGATATCGTATGCCTAAACCAAGTAACTGCGATGATAAAATGTAATAGCGCCATCTGTCTATAGTAATCACAATATTCAATTCACTACATTTACATGTAATAGGCCTGTTTGAGAATGTTTTTGTTACACCAACAGCCATATAGCCTATGAACCAATAACACGACATTCCACTCCACAAGTAAATGTTGTATTCACAATATTATTTGTTGGGCGGATTGGTGCTCATTAGACGGGATGTGATATTGTACCAACTGATCTGATGGCGTATATTTCCACTTTGCAGCTACGACCTAATGCTCCAATGCTGGCAGGAGGATCCAACCGAACGGCCTACCTTCAAGCAACTGGTGTCTGTCCTTACAAAAATGGCTTATGACAACACTGAAGAGGTAAGAGGTAGTGAGTCAAATTGTATGATGTTTGGTTGAGTTTACCAATGCAGCTTGAAGAGAATTTGGCTATAGTTACGTTTGTTCTGGTAAACCAAAATTGAGACTAGAGGTTTGCATGGTGAAACAAATATTTTCTATCTAAGTTTATGATACATGTTCTGAATGAGAATTATCTTCTGTGTTGTGTGGCTTTGAATATATATTGGTGTTTCTTACCAGACGTTTCCACCAGTTTGCTCAAGTTGTCTTCAGGAGAAACAAGAGATATCACTCCTATTAGACATACCATAGACCAAAAAATGTAACAAACCCCTCATGTTGACTATCGACAGACATACATGGGATTGCTTCCAAGGTCAGAGGAGTATACGTATGTAGACATACATCCAGAGCTTGATGACAACTAATCGAATGATGCATTGATAAGAAGAATTGAAGGGAAGTTATGAATCTGGGTTAATGCCTTGGGATGATCGAGGTCTGTGTTTATAATAGTAAATTTCAAATGTACGGTCTAAAAAGCAAAATTTAAAAGTTAAAATAAATTTGCATTGATTGACAACGTGTATGCAGATATTATGTTAATTTTAGCCGTTCATTGTGAACAACTTCACCCTGAAAATGCCCTGAAAATCTGTTTTGCCGTGAAATAACAGTTCACAGTGATTTCACGGCAAATTCACGGCTCTCTCGAGAATTAATGATCTGCCCCATAACTGCCACAAGAAGTTCATGGCATTTTCACAGTGTTTTCACGGCAAAGGAATCCCAAGAGTATTTCATGGCATTTTCATGGTGTTGTGTCATCATGAAATTGCCATGAACTATTTTTTTCACGGTAAAATAGATTTTCAGGGTATAGTTATTCATAGTGGCAGCTGTACACATAACAAAGAAATTGAAACAGACTTGAAAACAAAGCCCTACAAAATACCCAAGTTCCACTTTTCACTAAACATGTTGGACTTTCTCAAGAACAGTTCCATTTTCTCCAAATTGCACCCTCCCATTTTCAAATCGGCCTACAGGCCTGTTGGCTTCAGTGAGCCATGATTCAGGACTGTGTCATTAATTAGTTTTGCTTACAAAAGTGCTTGTTTTTTGTTTACACAGACATGCTGTTGTGAACAATTTTGGGGCCTTCCTACAGCTTTCTTAAAAACAAAGTTAACAAAAAAGTTAGGTACCCCTATTTTTTGTGGACTAACCCATCTCTGACTTGACCTCCAAGCAATGCTCTTGTCTAGTATATGTGGTCATTCTTGAATAAGACTACCACGTCTACCAGTGGGCTCAATTTTTTATTTGTTTTTAATTCTAACATGGGGGAGAGACATGGCGGCCCCCAAACCATAACCGCTGGCACGGCTGTAGCAGTTCATCGTGCTCGTCAGTGGACCTACGGCACATGTTAAATGTTTCCTGGTGGTTTCTAGTCATAAAAAGAAGACATTACGGCATGATTTAGACTCGTAGGGTTTTACGTTCCATATAATTTCAAGTGGGAACTTAGGCCTATACATAATAGTTTTTGATTTGATTAATTGATTGCCCATTGCTTCTCCTGATTTAAAGAACTTGAGTTTATTTCTATATTTAAATACTTTCATTGCGGACGTAAAGTTTGTGATCATTCCGGGGCAGAGGTAAATTTTCTCAAACACGAATTTGGCGGCAAAACCGAATCCCAATATTATCCAATCAGTGTTTGCTAAAGCAGTGTCACATAATCTTTGTAAATTAAAACCCGATCCTGGGCCATTGTGTACAAACTAGAAAGGAGTTGATTATAATGCGGGCGTTTTTAAATTCTAAAAAACATTTACGAGTAACCTCAACTACAGTCAACGACCTCAACAAGAGAAAGGGAGAACAGAAAATGAAAATAACATTAAATAAAGCTGCTCCCTGATCAGGGTGCACCATGGCTGGTGTGTCGGCTGAAAATGCTTGTTATATATACTGGTGACCTTTCAAGCTTACATGCACATGCATACGCAACACCGTCAAATATAATCGTAAGTGGAATAAATGGAAAACTTTTGGAGGGGAGCTTGAGTCTCCTGAGCCCCCATCCCTTGTACTACAGCCCTACTCCCTGCCGAACTCATCTGTAGACAGGATTTGGGGGTCAGATTTTACTCATTCCCGGCCCCTTCTTTTTTGACTTAATTTTTTTTTTTAAATTAAAAACAAATCAGCGTGCCCTGGGGGGGGGGGGTGCGCCACTGACGTGTACAAAAGCATTGATCAAGTCCACTTCTTTCTTTTATCAGGTATGTGGTGTTTTCATTATCCTTTATCAGTTGAACTTCTACCCTATAATTTTCATTATTCTTGATCAGTAAAAGTTGATCTTTATCTTTCTATCTAACTAGGCCTACTTCTGGAAATGTTTCAATTTTCTGAAGATCTCCTTTAGAAATTGAGGGGAGTTGAGTTCATCATTTTCTTAATGATAACTTGAGAGTATTATTTCTTAAGACAATAGAAAATCAAAACCGGCTTGTTATTTGATTCCATCTATCCAGTTCACGTTAAATATTTACAATTCCCTTACTGCTTAGGACCAAGAGAAATATAGTTGTTAGAAATGTAGTTGTGTTATTCTATTAATGGAATAGAGATGAGTTAAATAGTAATCTTATTAAGTAAGTTACAAGTTATATCTAAAAATACAAATTTATGGAAAGTTGAGAACAGACATTATCATTTCTGTTCTAAAACAAGTCATTCATTCATGCACTGGGTCATTGATACCAAGTGTACCTTTAAGGACAGTTGGTGGAGAGAAAGCCAAGCCAAGCCATGGTTTTTACAGCCACATCAAGATGTTTTAGCAATGAAACCCAATTAGTTAATGGACCCTCAGGGTCAAAACCCAGACCAGTGCAGGGACCTAAGTAGGTTGTGTGATAGTGGCAATTGCTACTGCATGATCTTGATAGGGACACAGAATGCTGATGATATTGTTTTTAAATGGTTGCTTAGTTAAATGTGGACTGTTATCAATATTTTAGTGTTAATGCCTCGGAATAGGCATGCCTAGATAGACGGCGCATTATAAATGCATAATTATTATTATTATTATTAATGCTTTAAGAGAAGATAGATAGATAATGGTTTATTGCATTCTACTCAGCAGTGAAATTGACAGAATAGTTACATTTTTACAAATTCAAATATTATTGGAAAATATTAATAATTTGCATTAAAAAATAAATAACCAAATTATAAATACATGTATCTGTAAGTGTTTAAAATGTGTATGTACATCGAGATAAAATAATACATACATTAAATGATGAGAGGACACAAATAAAACAGGAGTGGAATGGTAGGGATAGAGGCTGTATATTAAAGTGGGAATGAAGGTAGGTTGGTAGGGATAAAGGGAATCATGGTGGGAGGGGACAGATGGTAGGGATAGGGTAGGGATAAAGGGAATCATGGTGGGAGGGGACAGATGGTAGAGATAGGGTAGGGATAAAGGGAATCATGGTGGGAGGGGACAGATGGTAGAGATCGGGTAGGGATAAAGGGAATCATAGTGGGTGGGGAGAAATGGTAACAAATCAACATATTAAAATTCTTATAAAATCCCATTTCTATAAATTGCCAAATTATAAATACAATATAAAGAAAAATGTTTAGAATGAAGTTCAAAAAGAAAAACCATTATACCTATTACACTAAATAACGGGATGGCAGAGATAGTGGTTGTATTATAGGGTGGAAATGGAGGTAAGGAGATGTGGGTATATAGGTAGGTGGGTAGGGATGGTTAAAAATCAACAAAATTTAAATTTCCATTGAACAAAAAACAACATTTATACAGAAAACATACATAATTAAGTAAAACATGAATTTAAGCTACAAAACATCTGCATTGTTAAATATTCAAGTTCCAAGTAACTATGTATTATTGAAAATACACAGATAAATTTCATTTAATCATACAGTTGTGTTTGTAGTTATAAAACAATTTAAGTTGTTGTAGATTATGTTCAATCTTTTATCAGAGTAATGTCTAAACCCCCTCTATCGGGGCAGGTCCTACATAATTAATGTGCATTTCTTAGCTTTAAGCATTTACAGAATAAGCTCATTAATATGCTGCTATATTATGATATAGCAGATTAAATTTACTTGAAAGCTTCCATGAAGCTGTATTTTGTTATAAATGAATTTTTAGAAACTGTTTTAAGACAGTTTGAAATACTTTTGATGTTTAATAAGAAAGTTGGTGTATATAATAACAAATTAATTACATTATTTCCTTAATAATGATTGCATTAGAATGATAGTAAGCAATTTAGGTACATTTTTTAGGTTACTTTAAGTATTTACAGAATAAGTACATTAACCATAACCCCCTAGGTATTCTGGCTAGGAACCTTCCTGAATCCTCCAAAATCCATCAGTGCCCTTTTGGAAACATGCCCTTATCTTAAAAATGCACCATGTATTTTCGTTGATCTTTCATATTCAGCACTTATGGCCTGTACTTCTTGCCAGATAGTAATTTTGTCCCATTTGAAGAGGTGAAAGTAACCGTTTCCAACAGTGCTGAATTTTTCCCAAAACTAAGTGCCCCCTGGGAGGATTTTGCAGGATTTGTGGTGGTTAGGGTTAATATGCTGCTTAAAGTGACCATATCGTCACGGTCAGAGCAGACTTCAACAGGGCATGGAATCGGTGTCCTAGTTTAAGATGAACACAGCAACTGAAAATTCCTGTCTCATCTGCATATGCAGCAGCAACAATAATATGACCTTATCATGCGGGGTATTATTTTCAGTTGAGTTAATCTAAAACTAGCACTGCGATTCCATGCCCTGTTAATCATGACATTACTGTCCCTTTAATGAAATATCATACTGCTAAATGTTACAGTAAATTATTTGCCAAAGAGTTAGCTGTTTAATACTCGAAAGCTTCCATAAAGTGTTTTGTTATCATACGTGAGTTTTTAGAAACTGTGTGTTGGACAATCAGTGAAATACTTTTGTTAATTCGAAAATTTGTGTGTATAATTAATTTGTAATTACATTATTTCCTTTATAATTGACCTGCATCAGAATAATTTAGATGAAATTATTTGAATCTGCAGACAATTGATTGCGTAACAGTCATATCATTACACACAAATTCATTAATAAGCATTTGGCTTATTCTATTCGCTCAGTGCATATCGTAGCCCTCTAGCGGTGAATTTGCACCCAGTGTCTTGATGATAGCCACGTTGGCGTTGTGTGAGCATTGTGCGTGTCACTTTATGTGCGTATGTTATGGAACTAAGCGCGCGTGTCCTGCCGGCCAATGACCACTGGAGATATTGCGCGCGTACGCACATCAACTGCAAATTACACCAAACGCGACACACTATCGCTGCCCTTTCGCCCACAGCCCTTTCGCCCACAGTGATCTAACAACATGTGCCCTCAATGGCTCATGCACGGTGCGAAGTGATTGTCCCACTTATCAAGCTCCTGCAACTTGCAAAACAACTTGCTGCAAAGCTTGCAAAATGACAAGCAACTTAAAATAAGACTTAAAGGTTTGCATGATGGAAAGTGATAATAGAGTAGGTTTGCACCATGTAATAATCTCTCATGAGTTGTGCGGTTCTGAGAGGAACCTGTGGGTAACTCGATGTTTTGGTCAGTGTGATCTGACAGTCTTCAGGAGAATGCCTATATAGACTCTGGTGGGTGAACTGCTTTAAATAGTGTTGAAAAGGATCCTGCTGCAGGGATTAGATCGGTAAAGCGTTAATGCGGGAATACTGAATTTTGTGCTGATACTCAGTGTGTGCTGGCTCCCGGTGTGTTCACTGAAGAAGGTCAGAGCACAGAGCACATCGAAACGTGGAATTACCCACAGGTTCTTCACAGAACCACACAACTCAATTGAGATTATGACAAGCAACTTCAAATGTAGGAAATGTCACAAATGTAGAGTATTACTAGATAATTGATCATCACAGGCATAACAGATGGGACACGTTGATTTTCCTACCAATAAAACACTTATACGTGATAGGTGCTCATTTATGTGGCAGGTGGCAGATCCAGCGAATGTGTAATATTATAATTGTGGCTTGTGTGATTTTTCAATTATTATACGAACATAATTTTAATAAAACATTTAAGATGATGTATATTTCAAGAAAAGTGAAATTATTTCTAATATGTTTATCAGAAAGATTATGCTTTTCATTAATTCCACGTTTAGAATGCTGATTACACAAAATCTTAATGCACTGAATGCTAAACCCTTTTTCAGGTTGGTTGTTTAATGTATATCTTGCATAACAAGCAGTCCAACATTACTAATGTTTACCTTCTCTTTAAAGCCTCTGTACACTATTGGTAATCTGTAAAATCTGTCTCCACTGCTGTTTGTTTTGGCGCTGTTCCCTTTGTCAATGATTCTGTGGAAGCTTAGTGCAGGATACAAAATGACGAAGGATGGATGCAGGATTAACCATCTGCTCTTCATGGGCGACCTGAATTTGTTCGTGAAGAATGAGAAGAAGTTCCTTGGTGCAGACTGTACGGATCTTCAGCTATGATATCAGCATGAAGTGTGATCTAGAGAAAGGTGCTGCGATGACCATGAAGAGGGGTATAAGGGTACATTCGGATGGAATTGCTTTACCAGATGGGACGACGACGACGACGACTTATATAGATATAATAATAATAATAATAATAATAATAATAATAATAATAATAATAATAATAATAATAATAATAATAATAATAATAATAATAATAATAATACCCCTGCTCATCAGGCTCATAAATCATTCCTGAAACCATCTCAGCTCCCTGGGCTAATCAAACACAACAACCAACTCTGCCCTCACAGGTACCCATTTACCCCTTGGTGGAGAGAAGCAATTATGGTAAAGTGTCTTGCTCAAGGACACAAGCACCACGGTCGCGGTTGGGATTCGAACCCACATTCTGACGACTCAGCCATCAGAACACAAATCTGATGCACTAAACCGCTCGACCATGCCACACTATAATATGGTAAAGGCTTTCTTAGAAGTGCGGCCGACTTTCTTGGATGGTGGGTAGAGCCATACAGGTTCCCCAGGTTCATAGCGAGCACCCCGTGCTTGTCGATCGTAGTGTCTCTTATGGTGTACTTGACTTTTCCCCAAGTGGCAGTGAACTCATGCTCATTTCCATCTTCTCTTGCAGTCATTGTGCACACTCGTGCAGATCCACCAGGGAGTCTTGTTTCTCACCAGGGAACCCGTCACAAGATCCAAGGAATGCTGATCTTCCTTCCTACCATGAGCATATTTGGAGTAAGCTTGGTGCTTTTGCACTGGGCTGTGTGGTAGACCATCATTATGAACAAGTAATCGTATCTGTCTTCTTGTTTTTCCTTCACAAAAATGCTCAGCATTGTTTTCACTGTACGATTCAACCTTCCACTATTCCATCTGACTGGGAGTGAAATGGTGTGGTGTGGGTTTTGTGGACTCCAAACATCCTGGAACAACTCGGCCTCAAACTCCCGTCCTTGGTCTGTATGGATTTCCTGAGGGGTGCCAAACCGGATGATGAACTGCTCAATGAGGACTTCGGCCACTGTTTTAGAGGTCTGGTCTGGGATCGGAGAGGCCTCGACCCACTTGGTGAAGTAGTCTGTGACCACAATGATGCTGGTATTCCCTGTTTGGATCCTTGGAATTCTGCCGGTGAGGTCATTTGTGATGCAATCCATCGGTGCTCCAACCAAGTATTGCTGGAGAGTAGCCCTCAATGGTCTGGGGCGGCTTCTTAGACCTTTCTTATCACCATTCTTCTGCCTGGCCCTTCATCCTCCTGCAGTAAACCGTTGCCTGTCTCAGCCTAGCTACCATCCTGCTTACCCCCAGATGGTCAGAAGTTATGACGTTGTGCACCAGCTGCAAGACTTCGTCGTAATATTTTGGACCAGCACTATTTTGTCGCAAAAGAACTGGCATATATAGTAGGCACTTGAGGCACCTCAACCGAGCGATCCCATATTGTATTCTACACCTGAGCTGCAAGAATGTAAAGGGAAAATCAGAAACAAATGGGCACATACTTTGAAGCTTAAACAGATGATGTTAAGTTGTCAACACCATGACATCTGATTATGGATTGATCTATGAAATAAAAGGCTCTGCACTTTAGCCAGAAATTAAATTTGTTGTTATTTTGGACATAAATATATACACATTTTACCCCAATCATTTTCTAAATGATTTGGAGCTATACATTTTATTTGCCTAAACACTAAACATTATTAGTGGTGGTAGAACTTGTTTTGAATGAAATTAATCACCCTTTTTCATATAAATATTGCACATTATAGACGTTGTCGATTACTTTAACATTCCACATAATTTAAAAAATCTCTTTGTAAACCTCCCAATTTTGTGGATAATCACTGCTCGTTTCAACAAAAAGGGTCCAGCAAGTGTAATGTGAACAAGAATTATGAATTATTTGGTCACCTTGGATTTGCAATTTAAAAAAATACATACCACTGTACATGCACATGCAGTATAATACATGCATGTACAATATTGTGTGTTCGTCTAATCATATCCCTTAAGCACCCGGGTAGCGTGATGGGTTTCTTAGCCAACAGTCTCCTGCGGTGGTGGATCACAGCTTCCAAGTTAGTGACTGCAGCAGCTCGCAGTGGATTATGATAGGATCATAGGGGAAGTCATAGGGAGGATACTGGGACATCATAGAGGATACCTGATCATCATAGGGAAGATACTGGAACATCATAGCGAGGATGCTGGAACATCATAGGGCGGATACTGGAACATCATATAGAGGATACGGGAACGTCATGGGGAAATACTGGAACATCATTGGGAGGATACTGGAACATCATATGGAGGATCGGGAGGATACTGAAACGTCATGGGGGATACTGTAACGTCATGGGGAGGATACTGGAACGTCATGGGGAGGATACTGGAACGTCATGGGGGGATACTGTAACGTCATGGGGAGGATACTGGAACGTCATGGGGAGGATACTGGAACGTCATGGGGAGGATACTGGAACGTCATGGGGAGGATACTGGAACGTCATGGGGAGGATACTGGAACGTCATGGGGAGGATACTGGAACGTCATGGGGAGGATACTGGAACGTCATGGGGAGGATACTGTAACGTCATGGGGAGGATACTGGAACGTCATGGGGAGGATACTGGAACGTCATGGGGAGGATACTGAAACGTCATGGGGAGGATACTGGAACGTCATGGGGAGGATACTGGAACGTCATGGGGGATACTGGAACGTCATGGGGAGGATACTGTAACGTCATGGGGAGGATACTGGAACGTCATGGGGAGGATACTGGAACGTCATGGGGAGGATACTGGAACGTCATGGGGAGGATACTGGAACGTCATGGGGAGGATACTGTAACGTCATGGGGAGGATACTGGAACGTCATGGGGAGGATACTGGAACGTCATGGGGAGGATACTGAAACGTCATGGGGAGGATACTGGAACGTCATGGGGAGGATACTGGAACGTCATGGGGAGGATACTGGAACGTCAATGAGTTTCAGGCCTGTGATTTCTTGATTTGATTTTTACAAATATCCCTTTGCCTCAAAATGTTCTTGAAAGAAGAGAAGTAGCCTGGAAAGATAGAAGTAGCCTGTATTGTGTCCAAACCTCTAGGGAATGCGGAGACTTTGAAAATCAAAGTAAACATCCAGGATGTTCAGGGGGCTTGGTCCTCGACTAGACCAAAGGGAGACCCAGGCCCGCCACCCATTTATCAGGATTTCTTTTCATTTTGTCAAATCACACCCCCTGGAGTTTATATTGTTTATCCAAAATATATGCTTATGAAATGTTTTCCGCTTAGCAGCTCTGTGGAAATAATCCCAAATCATTTCTACTCTCAATCTGATATGCAAGTAGTTTCCGTTTATTAACCCAGGTTTTAAAAGGAAAAGTCAACATTTGTATTTAATTACAAAATTACAAAATAAAAAATAAATATAAATGAATTGTATTACAAATTTGAAAGGATCACGACTGTGATTCATTTTACATTAGAATACATATGAACAAATCTGAAGATATTCTCATAGTATCCTTGTTAATGACACAAAGAAATAAGTTGAAACTTTAACAGGTTGGTTTCTAATATATATCTTTTGATTCTTGTGAAGTATGGATGCATTTACAGATATTTTACCAGTGGTGTACAATCCCCTAACGTTAGTACAGTAGTTTCCAAATGTTACAGATCACTGCTGGTGTTTATTGTACATTCTGGACAGCCCTTATATGGATGCCTTTTTTTTTAGTGAGAATTATGCTCTGCAGAATTAATTACATTTGTAATTTCTCCAAGTGAACATTTTGTGGGAATGCTCATTTGGATTTTACCCTTGTCCCCTCCCACACTTAGCAATTATGCTCAGGCTGTTTATAAGACAATGGGTTTTGTGTAGGTAAAGTGTCATGAGGCTAGTCAAACGTACTATCTGTACCCTCACTGGTACTCATTTATACTACTAGGTAGAAGGAAGCAATTATGATACACAAAGTACAATTCCATTATAACTTAAAGGAAGTGTACACCTTTGGTATTCTCACATTGCTTTATATTGATCACAATTTACATACATCTTTGGTGTAAAGTTTATGAAAAAAACAGCACTGAAATCTTTCTTTCTGATTTGAGTGAATTTATTGAAATAGTTTACCAACTAAGTCTTCAACTTCATGAGACGAAAAATTCCACATTTGAATTCTGTTCATGACAATATCGTCAGAACACACTTTCAACAGGCCTGCATTCTGCTGTAAATTTACATGTTTTTTTTTTTTACAGTGTGGATGCATTTACATTTTACCAAAAGTGTATAATGGCTTTCACATTAATGTATGTTTCTGTCATGATATCACAATTGTAAAGCTGCCCAAACTAGAAGAAATCTTGATATTCATGGTACTGCCTCATGTCTGGTCATTGACAAGCTGAAAAAGTCTAAAAGGTCTAAGGATCATTAAAAACGAAGCCTAACACAACCCTAACCCTCAAACGGACCAGACGTCCTTGCTGCTTTTTGTACGTTTCGAAATCCGAAATAACGGATTGCGAATTGCTGTGTAACGGATTCCGGATTGCGAATCCGTAAATAACGGATTGTGAATCCGTAATAACGGATTGTGAATCAGTAATAAGGAATTATGAATCCTTAATAAGGAATTATGAATCCGTAATAACGAGATGGTGAATCCGTAATAACGAGATGGTGAATCCGTAATAACGAGATTGTGAATCCGTAATAACAGATTGAGTTTTGTTTAATAACGGATTGTGAATCTGTTATAAAGGGTTACAGATATTACTAGTACTTAAGTCGCACTAACGGTTATTTCTAACTGCGTGTGTTCATTTGAGTGGACACGATCAGCTTTCACGTGCATTTAAACCTAGCCATGGTTGGCGTTACGTTTAATCATCTAAAGTAGACTGAAACAATGCTATAAAAGAGTTGTTGTAAATTGAGAGATGTAATTTTATGGAAACGAGATAATTAAGTTGATGTTTGAATTTGAACAATAATAAATTCAAAAGAATTGCAAACGTGATCACTTGCAGGTCTATAATTAACTGTTTTGTCAAGTTAGAAATAAGGTAGGCCTACCGGTAAACTATTTATTGCCTGGTGCCGGGCGCGCTGCACACTGATTACTACAGAAGCGTTGAATAGACATCATAAAAAAATACTCATAATACTTAGCACAAGTGATAAGATAATAATGACTTGAACCAAGTAACTGTTACTTTAACGCTGCCGAAGTTTGTGATCGGTTACGCTTGGTTTCAAGATGGCGGATTGTAAAAAGTAACGAAAGTTTAGTTAATTATCTGTTAAAACATGATGAAAATTATTGTTCGTGTACCAGTATATCTTTCAAGTTTATTACTAGCACTCACGAGTAAGTTCTATTTTGAAGAAAAAAATTGAATTACACCGTATATTTTGAGAAACGTTGATGATTGAACACATCGCAAACTGAAAACAATTTTCTGGTTACGTTCACGTTTTTGCGTAGTGCTGTCTTGATTCTGGTGAAGAATATGACGTCAGAAATAAGTTTGTGTGTTGGGTCGACGCGAAAACGCGACCCAGATATGTCCACTGATCTCTAGTATAATCCGCTCAGTGCACATCGTAGCCCTCTACTAGCGGTGAATTTGCACCCAGTGTTTTGATGATAGCCACTTTGGCCTCGTGTGAGCGTTGTGCCCTTTATGCGCGTATGTTATGGTACTAAGCGCGCGTGTACTTCTACCAGCCAATGATCGGTGGAGATATTCTGCGTGTACGCACGTCAACTACAAAATACGCCAAACGCATTGCACATCGCTGCCCTTTCGCCCATAGTGGTCTAACAACAAGTGCCCTCAACAGCTCATGCACGGTGCGATAGAGATCAGTGCCCACATATCAAGTCTTTACAGTTAATTGACATAGCGCCCTCACATGACAAAACATTATTGCAGAGGAGTCATGATTATAACAGCCACAATCTTATGCAATAAATGTTTTTGTTATTCTACATGTTAAACTACATGTCTACATGTTAAACTACACACGATTGATATAACTAATTTTATTTTATCTACTGTCAACAACAACACGCTTTATTAAAACTATTTAATTTATTTTATGCTATTTATGTTTTACACAAAGTTGCCATTGTGGTTCTATGATGTGTATGAACTATTTTTTATTAAAATTATTGAAATTATTAAGACATTTTCAAATAATGTCAAGGGAAATTCTTCACATTGAGAAATCTTCGCTGGGTTTAAGAATGGTTTATTATTGAACAGGCTGTTTTGCTTCCGAGTCCCGAGTCACAAACGCTCGAGTCTGATTTCACATCCGAGTTCCAAGGGTCGACTCCAAGTCCAAGTCCGAGCCATTGTAGTACACAGTGACTCGAGTTAGAGTCAGAGTCACTAAAAAATATTATATAGAACGAAAAAAGGGCTCGATAGGGTTAAAAGTCATATGAATGTAATTTCATTTAGATACATTATTTTATAAACAAAACAGAACGGAAAGTCTATTATTTTTTGAATAGAAACACGACTCTTAAATATTCATGACTCTTAAAGGGGCATTCCAATTGAAACATGCTGGGACCTTCTATTAATAATATTATTTATTAAGTAAAAATCCTGTCCACTGAAATGAATTCAGATCTGACAATTGAGTATACTGTTTACTTTTGTAAACATTTCATGCTTGTTCTTGACACACGAGGGCGCTGCTTTGCAGTGTTATAAGTCTTGAGACTGATCTTCCCCTCAGCACAGAGGGGCCGATTTCATGGAGCTGCTTAGCAGGAAAAACTGCTTACCACAAACATTTGTCTTGTGAGACCACTTTTTGTTGGTCTCGGTCCCTCGGATCACCGAGACTTTGTGGTCTTGATTACAATACTGCTGCTTTGTGAGAGAACACAACAGGAACTCAAGTAACACAACATATTCTGAAAGTGCACAAAATCACAACCTCAAATAATTATTGTTCGTCCAATACAAGGAAACAATGCTGTTTACTCGATCAAACGTTTAAATGGACAGTATAGATTAAAGTGACAGTATTGTTGCGATCAATAGGGCATGGAATCGGAGTGCTAGTTCATAGATTAACTCAGTGACTGAAAAAATGCCCCACATGATAACTAAGGTCATAATTATTACCGTTGATGCTGCATAAATGAGGCAGTAATTTTCAGTCACTGTGTTCATCTTAAAATAGAATGTGTTGTCTTGAAGAGAACCGATTTTTTTTTAAACAAGGAATTCGGTCAACTCTATGCACAAATAAACCATGATGTTGCCGCATCTGATCCCGCTGTGACATCACCGATGTTCTCATGAATATGCATATAGACCAGAAAGTGCCAACAAAGGTATGAAAACGTATAACCATCCACAGACTAGACACGCCACGACTGTTTTCGGAAAATACGCAGTGTGCGTCACTCTCTGATTTTGAAGTAACAATGAAGATCAGAAATTAAGGTGACGCACACTCTTTATGCCGTATTTTCCTCTCTGTGTAAATGAATGTATCAACAAAAAGATATCATGATGACGTCATAGAATCGTCTATTGTTATAGCGGAGAACAATATTTTAATTTAATTCATTACAGAAAATGCTGCATAAAGTAAAAGCAAGTATTTTATAGAAATTGCTTTTTAAAATAGAACACATTATAAGCTCAACTATAACGGTCACCCCTTGGGAAAGTCGACGAGACCACTTCCTGGTTGCTTTTGATCTTGATAACAAAATCGTGATCCCCGGCCGCGCGCCTGGCCTGGATCTGGTCCTTGCTCTATGGTATAATAAACCAACATTATACCAAGACCATTCACACTCGATAAGAGACATGGCGAAACAGATGCACACTGTGTTTCTTCATTGCCGGGTTGTATTTCTACTTCTTACATGCTCTGTAAATGGTGAGTATTCACTCCGACATGAATTCTCTCATGCAAAATGTAATTTTAATAACTTTTTGTTATTTTTTTATTATATTAGGTATGTGACAAAACATTTCAAAATAAACATTGTGGCATAATTTTAGTACCATTGGAAAGAGCTCAGAAAATGCATTAAAATGGTATAAATATCTTTGTTATAGGTTAATTATTAAAAAAGTTATGACGATTTAAATATGTAATTGGCGGGCTTAATTTGGTATTGCTTTATAATAGAAAACAAAGAAAAAGTTGTGACCTTTTCGGGCAGTTCTGAACTACAAAGTGTCATAACTTTTTTAATATCCAACAGATTTTAATAAAACTTTCAGTGAAGAAAGCCTTACTAATTGTCAGAACTAAAACAACCTGGTTATCAAGAGTATTCACACCACGATAAATAATGCACCACTTGTACCTTCTTACATTCCAATTATTTTATTTATATATAAAAATAAAACAATTCTATACCTTGATTAATATTTACAAATCCACCCAGAATTCCGATTTACAAGTTATTAAACAATGTCACTAAGACAAAGATTACATGTAGTCACCAAGACAAGTTACTAAATAATGTTACTAAGACATGTTATTAATTAATGTCACTAAGACACGTTATCACTGAATGTCACTAAGACATAAGTTTAAATATTGTCACCAAGACATAAAAGTTAAATATTGTCACCAAGACAAGTTATTAAAGTATGTCACTAAGACACGTTTTAAATAATGAAATGTTCAAAATGTAGACTCAAACGTCTTATGTATAACCCAATTCTTCCATAGTGCTCCTATAGTGCTCCTATAGTGCTCCGAGACTCTGGAATCATCTTCCAACTAAACTCAAATCTTGTCATAGTATAACCAGATTCAAGTCGATGCTTAAAACTCATCTTATGTCACAACTCTTCAAAGATGATGTATATTTGTAATTGCATTGTAGGTACATGTATCTCGGTACATAATTTGTTTTGTTTTCCCTATGCTATCATTGTATATTGTTTGTATTAATGTTTTTTCTTTGTTTCCGCGCCTTGAGCGCCCAGCAGGGTGGATATGTGCGCGCTAAAAATCTTTATTATTATTATTATAAACTACACATTATTAGACAGTACATTATAACGTTAATACACATCTTATAGGTACCACCCTCACTGGCATCTGACAGGGTAATGAGAATATGACCTTCTTTGGTCCTTACAGCAAATGTTCATAAATCTTGGATATAAGGGAGAAGTACTTGCGGTGGTAGTCCGATATGAGATTTACTCCCGTCTCGAAAGTTAAGAAACTGCAGTCACCTGTCGCTTGATTTGATTGTACGTGCATGGTCGATGGTGCTATACCAGTGTTGGAGCAAAGGCTTTGATCCTCAAGGCCAAGGCCAAGGCTTTGACCCTCAAGGCCAAGGCTTTGACCCTCAAGCCTTAAGGCTAAGGCCAAGGCTTAACCCTCAAGGCCAAGGCCCTCTAGTATAAAATTACTACTAATATAAAACATGTCACATCATAACGAATCGCTCAAAGTAAGAATAAAAACTTCATGTACAAATATATGACTGAGTAGAAGTTCAGGTCTTCGTGGATACCATTTAAATAATAACAAAAAGAATGGTTTGTTTCCATACTGATGCACATTAATCTAAACCGAGTATAACAAAAGGGGATCTAAGAACGGCTGTTTTTAACTGATGTTACCTCGTTATTATGTAACATGGAAGTAATTTTATTTTCTGGGCCATCATAGTTGGAAATATTAGCATTACCTAAAACAGACCAGACTACATCACCCAGAATTTGTCAAAAATCTTGGACCAAAATCCACTGAATGGCTTCGAGATTACTTCAGCACCTGTATCAAAGTTCAGAAAATCCCAAAAATATGGAGACATGCTAAAGTAATGGGAATTCTCAAACCGGAATTCAGCAGTGAGAATCTCATATCATTTTGCAGAGTTTCACCTACTTATTACTTTGGTGTAGTTTGTGAAGCCTTTTCTCATCATGGAAAGGAAATCTGGACAGATTTCAAACTCATTCCTGAGCTTTCTCAGCATTTTCTTCAAGAAAGATGCATGACTCATACCGCGCTTGACTGGTCCCATTGTCACCTTGATGCCTGCTATTGTACTACACAATCAAGCCCATGTTCTGACCAAGCACCCTTTTGTGGCTTCCTCAATTCATCATGGCTGTCTATATACAAGTACAAACCAAGACCTACAAGAAACTGTAAGTTTGGAAATGTTATTCCAACTGTGTTACTTCATTTAACATTAATATTGTATTGGATGTCTGCGGTGATATTGAAAGTAATCCTGGTCCATCTACAAAGCTCTTATCATCATCATCATCATCATCGTTATCTTCCCAGCCTACACAATGTTGGCCAATATCTCAACCATCACCATTATCTCGGACTGCTTTGGGATTTTCATCCAAGTCTGCTTCAACGCAAGAAGTATCGTCAACAAGTTGGTTCTCTTTCAAACGGAACTAGATGTCTATAAGCTTAACTTAGCTTTTATCACAGAATCCTGGCTGGACAACTCGATACATGATGGAGAACTCACTTCTAACTGTAATTATGCTATTTTCAGAAAAGATCGTAACAGGCATGGTGGGGGAGTATTTATCACTATTGCTAAACATTTATCTCCGGTTCGTAAATAAAATCACAGAGGTTCATAGATTTTAAGATGTCATCAAATAACTCTCATATACAATCATCCTCAGTCCAACGTTTCCATAATATTTCTGATATTCTCAATTTACAGCAATTAGTTACATTCACCACACGTGATGGAAATTCACCTACCGATTCTGGCTCAGTTATAGATTTGTTACTTACCAACAGACCCGACTTATTTTCAAATGTTACCCAACATTCTGGTCTTGGTAACAGTGATCATAATGGTGTTTATTTTAATTTGTTAAGCTCTCATGATCACAAAACTATGAATAGGGCTTTTTACCAATATAATAAAGCTGATATCAATACTTTATGTGACACTCTTCGCATGGTGCCTTGGGACACCTGTTTTTCTTCGGACAACATTGATGTGGTATGGGATTATTTTAAAGACCTATTGTTTGCTGCTGTGAAAGATATTGTTCCTATTGCCAAATGTAAAGGTAGAAAGAAACATCCTTGGATTTCTCCGGAGATCATTATTTTGTCTAAAAAGAAAAACAAAGCTTACAAAGCAGCTATCCGTAACAAGGCTAATCATAATTTATGGAACAAATACAAAAAGCTTCGGAATGAGGTCAAATATTTAGTTATTCAATCATATTGTAGTTATATCAAGGACATGGCCATGAATTGTCCATCTAATCCTAAAAGGTTCTGGTCGTTTGTTAGTACCCAGCGTCGAAAGAGTACAATTACAAGTTTTCAAACTGAAAATGGCGTTATTAATGATCCGGTCAATATTGCTCAGAATTTTAACCTTATTTTCCAGAGAAACTTAGTAGTGACTCTAACAATATCATTGATATCTCATGTGATCACACTTTTACTGATTTTCGTTTTTGTAACATTTCAACTACTCCGGCTGAAGTTAAACAACTCCTTTCTGAACTTAACATGTATAAATCTTGTGGTCCTGATGACATATCTCCAATGTTGCTTAAACTAACTTGTGATAGTTTAGCCCAGCCATTAGCTAAACTTTTTAACTTTTCGCTTGCGTCTGGTGTAGTTCCTTATGAATGGAAGCTAGCGAATGTTGTTCCATTACTTAAAACTGGTGATGCTCATGTTATGTCAAACTATAGACCCATCTCACTCTGTTCTGTTGTTGGTAAGAATCTGAAAGGGTTGTCTGTAAACATCTCATTAATCATATGTATAGAGGGGGATAATCTCACCTACTCAACATGGGTTTTTGCCAAAGCGCTCCTGCGTTACTCAATTATCATAGCTGGGCCAATGAACTTGATGTTCCGAAACCCTCCCGCATTGATGCCATATTTTTAGATTGGTCTAAAGCATTTGATCGTGTGAGTCATCAGGTTCTTTTGAACAAATTACATAATTATGGCGTTTGTGGTTCAATGTTGGACTGGCTCAAGTCTTATCTTACAAATAGGTCTCAAAGGGTTCAGTTTATGGGATCATCATCTGACTGGGCTGCAGTTCATTCTGGTGTGCCACAGGGATCTGTTCTTGGACCTTTACTTTTCAATATTTTTGCTTTTGATCTGCCATTTTGTGTTCAGTCGAATCGTCGTCAATGTGCAGATGGCACTGTTTTGTATAGAGTCATTAAAACTCCACATGATGAAGTGACACTCCAGAATGATCTGCAGCACATAAACACCTGGTGTAATTTAAATTGTATGGCTTTAAACCCAAATAAACGGTAAGCTAATGACTGTGACCCGTTCTAGAAATCCTGCTAAACCATTGTATAATATTGGTGATTACACTTTGGAAAATGTTGATAACTACAAATACCTTGGTGTTATTATTTCTAGGGACTTAAGCTGGAAAACCCATATTAGCAATGTTACTTCAAAAACCACTAGGCTAAATGGATTTATTGGTAGAGTAGTTAAAACTAGGGACCCTAAATTCTTATTTCACTGTTTCGTTCAATTAGCAGACCCATACTTGAGTATGCAGCCCCTGTCTGGTGCCCTGTCCTTACTACCCAGCAAGAAACGCTTGAGAAGGTACAAAGACGTTTCACCCGTTTTTGTTTAGGCCTGCCGAGAAATTAGGCTTTAATTAATTCCAATAGTGAAATTGTGTATTGCGACAGGTGTGTCAAATTGGGTCTTCCCTTTTTAAACAAAAGAATTCATTTCCTTTCAATTGTGTTTGCTATTAAATGTTTATATAATAAATTTGACATTCCTATTGATCTAATCCATGTTAATCGTAGACACACTGAAGTTATTAAGTTTTCTCATCAAATGGCTAGGTCCAATGCTGCTTATCATTCTCTTTTTTATAGATTCCCTAGATTATGGGATCAGGTGCTACCAACAGATGTTAAAGAAACAGTTATTTATAGTTTATCTTTATTTGTTAATTCACTTAGAAAACATTTATTAGTCCCTGGCCTAGGAGATGCCCTAACTCAAACTGTGTAGTATTAAGTTTTTATATTTTTATTTTAGTATTGTTTTTATATCTCAAAGTGTGTATATAGCACCTAAAGCCATGTTGTTTACCGTTCTTTGTGTCTTTCAATGTTTGTTTGCTTTCTAAGTGGTAGCATCAAGAGATCAACTCGACAGTAATTTAGTTTATTTTTTTGTAATCCAACAGGGGTGCTACCTTTGTTTCTGTTTCTGTAAATTTAATGTAAATTTGTGTTTATTTGTTTTTCTACCTGTGAAATCAATAAATGAAAAATGAAAAACTCAAACTTACCTCATTGATATACAAATAAACCCATGGGGGTTCCAACTCAGGAATTTCTAACCAGTACTGTGTGCTTTAAACCTATTGTTATTTAATTATACTATGTCGGTCAACCACGGCATTGTTGGATTGGGCACTGGCCCAACTTATACATATTCATATAAAAGGTTAAAATTCACTAATTATTCACAACTAGTAGGGTAAGAAGGTTTCACTGTGACACTAATACACAACATTTTGCAACTGTTTTCACTTCATTCATAAGAACAACAGTTCCTTATTTTTTAATTTTAATTACTAGTGGGCTACTTAAAAAGTGTGCATTATTCTTTATTTTCAGATGTGTATACTACAGGAAATAAAATGAACTTTTGTAACCACAACCAAAAACTTTACATAATTGATTGTGATTTTTTTCCCCTGAAAGAAAAGTCATAAAAAAGTCAATATCTGCTTTCAGGCATGCAACTCATCATCCCCCCCCCCCCCAAAAAGAGGAAAATTATGGCAAGTTAATATTGCTAAATGCAAAGCCAATATGAATGTTTTTACTTGATGTTTATGATTGGTTTAAATGCTCTACTGTGCAATCTGGAGCATTTTAATTGATTCGAGAGCATTTATTTATATTTTCGAGAGCATTTATTTTTATTTTCGAGAGCATTTATTTATATTTTCGAGAGCATTTATTTATATTTTCGAGAGCAGTTATTTATATTTTCAAGAGCAGTTATTTTTATTTTCGAGAGCATTTATATATATTTTCGAGAGCAGCTATTTTTATTTTCGAGAGCAGCTATTTATATTTTCAAGAGCAGTTATTTTTATTTTCAAGCAGCTTTATTTTATTTTTTTTGAAGCAGCTGTTCGATTTCCGGAAGCCATCATCATCCATGGCTGCGGCGGCTTCGGACGCACGGAGTCTGCATTTGATCAGGCGTTACTTTAGTTTAGGACTTAATTATGACGAAATAATTGCTTCACTTGCTTCTAATCATAATATCTTTATCAGCAAGCGTAACCTAAACCGTAAATTGCGAGAACTTCGCCTTTTATCGCCGAAAACACCACACAGACATCGTTGATGTTGCATGTTTTATAGAAGGGCAGTTGAGTACCTCAGGGCAACTTTGTGGTTACCGGTGATGCCTTCAGAATGGAATTCTGGTAAGCCGAGAAACAGTGCGCCATCTTCTGGGATTACTAGACCCAGAGGGAGTCGAGCAAAGAAGGCGGCGGCGGCTACAGAGAAGGACATACAACGGAAGAGGCCCAAACTTTGTGTGGCACCTGGACTCTTATGACAAACTAAAGTCTTACGGGGTTTGTATTAACGGATGTATCGACGGGTATTCAAGACAGATCCTCTGGCTTGAAGCCTCTCTGACAAATAGTGACCCTGGCGTTATTGCGGGGTATTTCATGGAAACTGTGAGAGACAAAGTAGGTTGTCCTAGACTACTTCGGGGCGACGCTGGAACGGAAAACAGTTCTGTTCGACAGATGCAACAGTTCTTGAGAAGAAACTCTCAAGTTGCATTTGCAGGGGAGAGGAGCTTCCTCGAAGGAAGCAGTCAGAGCGACCAGCGCATTGAGTTCTGGTGGGCTTTTGAGGAATATGCAAGCTGCATGCACTAGCTACACTGTATGGACAGGCTAAGCGTCCGCGCGAAACATAAAAATTGAAAATAAAAATAACTGCTCTTGAAAATATAAATAACTGCTCTGGAAAATATAAATAACTGCTCTTGAAAATAAAAATAGCTGCTCTCGAAAATAAAAATAACTGCTCTCGAAAATAAAAATAACTGCTCTCGAAAATATAAATAACTGCTCTCGAAAATAAAAATAACTGCTCTCAAAAATATAAATAGCTGCTCTTGAAAATATAAATAGCTGCTCTCGAAAATAAAAATAACTGCTCTCGAAAATAAAAATAACTGCTCTCGAAAATAAAAATAAATGCTCTCGAAAATAAAAATAACTGCTCTGGAAAATATAAATAACTGCTCTCGAAAATAAAAATAACTGCTCTGGAAAATATAAATAAATGCTCTCGAAAATAAAAATAAATGCTCTGGAAAATATAAATAAATGGACATAATTATACTTCAAATTATTCCAGGATATTTATTTCATGAAAATTCAGGCATTTTTTGGTGTACGATAACTTCCTCAGTCATGTCAGTCTGATCTTGTCAACTCCCCCATTAATGACCAACATGGTCATTGTACATGCACAGTGGCAACTACAATAGGATCCTTCTATTTTCTGAAGGGGATGATTTTTTTAGAAGGGAAATAAAGTTCAAAAACCATCATAAAAGTGGATTTTAAAAATAATTTTCGCTTTCTGTACTAGAGGTAAGATCATAAGACATCTCGATCCTTGTGACAACTCGACACGGACAACTCAACTCACGAGACAACTCGACCCATGAGACAACTCGACCTTGTGACAACTCGACCCTCGTGACAACTCGACCCTTGTGACAACTTGACATTGTCAACTCCCCCGTTAGTGACCAAAACGGTCATTGTACATGCGTAGTGGCAATTGTAATAGGATCTTTCTATTTTCTGAAGGGGAGGATTTTTTAAGAAGGGAAATAAAGTCTGAAACCATCATAAAAGTGGATTTTAAAGATAGTTTTCGCTTTCTGTACCCCCAAAAATCGATAAAATACTTTTTTTTAAACTGGTTAGTGGTTTCAAAAAAATTCCCCAAAAACCCTTAAAAAGTGGCGGTCGGATACGACATTCTTTCCCTGACTTGGACAAATTTCTGGTTATTCCCTCTTGTACATCTGGTATTAGGCTGGACATATTGATCGAATGGGATGTCGACAAGCCCATTCTTCATCTTAAAAAAAAACTTCACCAAAATTACCGATCTCACAATGCCAAAAGCAAGGATACAATGCCAAGGATACAGAGGGAGTCCAGTGTATTGCCCCTAGAATGGGACTTAAACTTCACTTACAATTGGATCAGGGAACAATTGTGTTAACAAATTGTGCATTAAGGCATATAGCAATTTTTTGTAGATGGAGATTAAAGGCTACTGCATTTTCAGTTATTTCAGCAACTGGATACCTGAAATTGGAAATCTTTGTATACCCGGATACCCGTAAACAATTTTGTAAAAACACATCATTATTTCATTCCTGTCTTTAAAAAGATGTGCATTTAGTTAGTTCTATTTCATTTTTCGGCATTCATGACTTCATGACATGAAATTGGATGTTTTGCATCTTTTCGCAATTGATGCAGGCAAATTAACAATTATCGCTGCACATTTATCGTAGTTCATTTGTTATTTTCAGTTGTTGTTGTAAATTATGAAAGTCACATAGGCCTATCTTTTTTAAAACTTCTTCGAGACCAGTATCAAGAATACTTTTTGTTGGTCTTGGTCTCCTCCTCTCACCACCAGTTCTCAGTAGGGCTGTGCCGGATTAACAGGTATCCGGATACCCGACCGAAACAGTTATTATCCGGTTCCATTTTGAGGTTCCAATTACCCGTAAACGACTTTTTAAAATTCGGACTTAACATTTGAGCGGTGTGAACAGAAATCTGTGACTCTTGAACAATGTAATGTTTACACTTTTACAGACAATTATCTTTAAATTCAAGAGATTGCACTCCAATAAAGAAAAGATCGATAGTATGGTATCCTCTCTATTATAAAAGTTAATTTGTTACCATTTACAGTACATGTATTTGTACACCACCAGAGGCATGTTTTCAACAAAAATGAAAACGGGTATCCGGTTATCCGAAGTTTCCTGATGTCGGGTATTCGGTTCCAAAAATATCCAAATATGCACAGCCCTAGTTCTCAGTCTTGGTCTGGGTCTCGTACTTTGTGTTCTCGAATACAACATTATTACATGTACAATATATCCTTTGTGTGCAGGTATAATAAAACAAATTCCCTCCCTCTTTTGAGATAAATTCCTAATGCAATGGTGTTTCATATTAGTCCATGTCTATGATTGATAAAATGTTGATGATTGATAATTGATATCAACATTTCGTAAAAGTATACTCAATTTTCACCTGCCAAACTCTCCTAAAAAGTAAAACATGGCTTATGTTAATCTACAATCTACTGAAGTCTGTTAGGGCTGTGCCGGGTATCCGGATACCCGACCGAAACGGTCATTACCCGGTTCCATTTTTCGGTTCCAATTACCCGTAAACGACTTTTTAAAATTCGGACTTAACATTGGAGCGGTGCGAACAGAAATCTGTGACTCTTGAACAATGTAATGTTTACATTTTTACTGACAATTCATCTTTAAATTCAAGAGATTACACTCCAATAAAGAAAAGATCGATTTAAGTATGGTATCCTCTGTATTATAAAAGTATATTTGTTACCATTTACAGTACATGTATTTGTACACCACCGGACTTGGCATATTTTCAACAAAAATGAAAACGGGTATCCGGGTAAACAACGTTTCCTGATTTCGGGTATCCGGTTCCAAAAATATCTGAAAACGCACAGCCCTAAAGTCTGTACTTAAATACTAAACAAATCCATCATAAATTATTACCATGATAGGATTTAATTTCTCATGGACCATAACATCTTAGAGAATGATAAAACTAGTTAGGATTTTCTTTTTGAATTATTTAAATTGATTTGTGTACAATGAAATCCATTTAAAGAGTAAACCAATTGGCTCTATGTCATTAACAAAATTAAATTGTATACCAGAACACATAGACCGCTCAGCCTTGATGCAAAACCCAAGCATCTTCCCTTTTAAAACCCTGCGGTTCATGGTGGTGCTATTTCATTCAGTCCGTTTGTAAACAATTGTTGTTTACTACGTCATTGAAAACTCAAATTCAGCCACTTTGCATAAGTTCTCTGTTGATACAGTGCCTGATAACATGGTAAAAAATTTCAACCTGGGGTGAATCATTGACCCGGTATGCAGCTTTCAAAGTAGGGGGGGGGGGGCTTGCCAGCAGACAACCCAATGAAACAGTACAGCTGTTATCAATTGACATTACCGCACTAATCCCAGACATTGCCCAGACATTTCGGCAACCTGAGATGTTTATTCTGAGGTCTGGTTGTGGGTATTAGAATGGCCAGACAAATAGAATCTCTTGGTTTCTCTGTAGAATGTCAGCAGTGCAAAAAATGTGCAAAAAAATTGGTTTTGGGTCACAATTTTTTTTGAAGGGATTGTGGGCTTGCACCCATATAAAACTTTATATTTGGCTTGAAATTGTTTTCTTGGGTCTAGAGGGACTCAATAAGTCTGTTTACACCATTTGAGAAGGAATTATGTGCTCCAATGTGAATGTTTTACACGCTATTCATACGTACTAAATGATTTAGTGCCTTCAAGCGCGCGAGGTTGTATGTTGGGCATGCGTACTAAATGATTTAGTGCCTTCAAGCGCTCGAGGTTGTATATTGGGCACCCATATAAATTTTATTTTTGGCTTGAAATTGTTTTCTTGGGTCTAGAGGGACTCAATAAGTCTGTTTACACCATTTGAGAAGGGATTGTATGCCCCTATATGAACGTTTTACACGCTATTCAAACGTACTGAATGATTTAGTCCCATCATGTGTTCGTGCGTGTATATTGTCACCATGCACCGCATTGTTATATCAAGAAACTCCCTCCAATATTTTCTATTGAGTGATTTTAGTTTCCTTGTCAAAACTCTGTTCTAGAAAATTATTTGTAATTTTAGACTCATTTTTGAATGTGTAGTATGGCAAAAAATTCCCTTCTTGGAATTTCAGAAACATGTGTAAGAATGCTCAACTTATGAATTTGAATATATCGTTTTGCTGATTGAATTAATGAGGAAAAGAACATTAATTTTCAAATAAAATTGAATGAGTTGTGTATTAAATTGAATGAAAAAGTTTTGAAATTTGCCAGGAAAACCTATAGATACTAACTAATTAATTTGTTTCCAAGTTAAGTCAAGTTCACAAGTAATGTTTTCTTAGTGAAAGTAAACAAGTAAACAAGCCTTGCTGTTTTAATGTTGCCCATGTTGCTATCTACCCGATTACAACCTTTCTTATTTATAATCTAAAAACTTTCTTGATGTGAAGTTGGTGATTGTGTCAAACATCCCAATAAATTTATCTGACCTGCACACACAAGGTGATTATAACAACCATTTCTGGGCTAATATTATTCATCTGGCATGCTGTAACGTCATTTGTACACAACAAATTAGAAATAGATCACACCATTAGAATGCATGCAAACAAATCTGTATGCATTTTCATTATTTTTGTGTAAATAACACAACAAAATAAGCTGAAACTTTCACGTTGGTTTCTATTTCATATTGTATCTCTAGCATTTACAGACATTTTACCAATGGTGAATGGTTCTTTAAAGGAAAGTAATACCTGTGGGAACCGATTAAATTGCACTTAGTGTGTTTTATAATTGGAATAAGCACTTTAGGGGTATAAAACAGGAATTCTAGTCACCTCATACCATTGCATCTCATACCCATCCGACTTGTACATTACCTTTGCCAACTCTTACACCAAATTGTACCCTCACCAATTTAATGACAACTTGAACTTGTGCCAACTTTGCCTTAAAGATGTATCTTTTTTTTCAGGAAGACAAATACTTTGAAATTCCATATTTCACACAAAAAACGTGAGGCGCATAGTTTTACAGTCAAAATTAATTTATGATGGACCTACAAAAGACCTTCATACGAAGCCCGGGAAGGGACAGTGGTAAGAAAAAAATTCAATGGAGTAATCCGTTCGCACGGATTAGGAATCCGTTCGCACGGATTCCTAATCCGTGCGAACGGATTCCTAGTCCGTGTGAACGGATTACTAATCCGTGCGAACGGATTACTAATCCGTGCGAACGGATTCCTGATCCGTGCGAACGGATTACTAATCCGTGTGAACGGATTACTAATCCGTGCGAACGGATTCCTGATTCGTGCGAACGGATTACTAATCCGTGCGAACGGATTACTAATCCGTGCGAACGGATTACTAATCCGTGTGCACGGATTACTCCATTGAATTTTTGTTCTTACCACTGTCCCTTCCCGGGCTTCGTATATTTCCAACAATTTGCTGTATTACAATTTAACATAACAAGTGTGTTAAACTGATTTACACAATTTCTGTAAACACTTAATAATGAAACTGCAGTATGTTTCCATATTTATTTGTTTTACCATTCTGATTCTCTTTTTTCGGCCCACAAAGAATAATTTATGTCCAAACAAATATGGAAACGTACGGCAATTTCATTATTAAGCTTTTACAGAAATTGTGTACTAAATCAGTTTAACACACTTGTTATGTTTTAATATCCAGCAAATTGTTGGAAATAGAGTTGCCTACATTTTGCTGTAAATGTACATGTTTTTTTACAGTGTGGATGCATTTACATTTTACCAAAAGTGTACAATGGCTTTTACATTAATGTATGTTTATGTCATGATATCACAATTGCAAAGCTGCCCAAACTAGAAGAAATCTTGATATTCATGGTACTGCCTCCTGTCTGGTCATTGACAAGCTGAAAAAGTCCTAAAGGTCTAAGGATCATTAAAAACGAACACTGACACTCAAACGGACCAGACGTCCTTGCTGCTTTTTGTACGTTTCGAAATCCGTAATAACGGATTACGAATTGCTGTGTGGCGGATTCCGGATTGTGAATCCGTAAATAACGGATTGTGAATCCGTAATAACAGATTGTGAATTCGTAATAACAGATTGAGTTTTGTTTAGTAACGGATTGTGAATCCCTTATGACGGATTGTGAATCTGTTATAAAGGGTTACAAATATTACTTCAGTCGCACTAACGGTCATTTCTAACTGCGTGTGTTCATTTGAGTGGACACGATCAGCTTTCATGTGCATTTGAACCTAGCCATGGTTGGCTTTACGTTTAATCATCTAAAGTAGACTTAAACATGTAAGAAAATGTTATAAAAGAGTTGTTGTAAATTGAGAGATGTAATTTTATGGAAACGAGATAATTAAGTTGATATTTGGATTTGAACAATAATAAATTCAAAAGAATTGCAAACGTGATCACTTGCAGGTCTATAATTAACTGTTTTGTCAAGTCAGAAATAAGGTACCAGTAAACTATTGCCTGGGGCCGGGCGCACTGCAAACTGATTACTACAGAAGCGTTGAATAGACATCATAAAAAATACTCATAATACTTAGCATAAGTGATAATAATGACTTGAACCAAGTAACTGTTTTTACGATGTCCCTTTGACGCTTAATTCCGATTTGTACGCCACTGTTTAGCAGACAAATAAGTTCAGAAATACCTACAAGTTTGTGAATTTACCGACAGACACTGGATAAAATAGTTCGGTATTTTTGCAACTGTAACCAGAAACATGTTTGGGCTTTGGTCATTGGTTAAGCGTTTTCGCAAGTTCGGTTGTGCTGCGATGACGTCATTGTCCTGAACAAACGTTAACCGAAGTTTGTGATCATTTACGCTTGGCTTCAAGATGATGGATTGTAAAAAGTAAAGAAAGTTAAAACATGATGAAAATGATTGTTCGTATACCAGTATATCTTTCAAGTTTGTTACTAGCACTCACGAGTTATTTCGAAAAAAAAGAATTAGCCTACACCGTATATTTTGAGAAACATTGATGATTGAACACGTCGCAAACTGAAAACAATTTTTGGTTACGTTTGCGTTTTCGCGTAGCTATGTGCTGTCTTGTTTCTGGTCAAGAATATGTGACGTCAGAAACAAGTTTCTGGTTAGCGTCGCAAAAACACGCCCCAGATCCACTGATCTCGATAGTATATAAATAGAGATCAGTGCCCATATCAAGTCTTTACAGTTAATTGGCATAGCGCCCTCACATGACAAAACATTATTGCAGAGGAGTCATGATTATAACAGCCCCAATCTTATGGGATAAAAGTTTTTATTCTTCAGAAAATGTTAAACTACACACTATTGATATAACTAATTTTATTTTATCTACTGTCAACAACAACACGCTTTATTAAAACTATTTAATTTATTTTATGCTATTTATGTTTTACACAAAGTTGCCATTGTGGTACTATGATGTGTACGAACTATTTTTTTAATTAAAATTATTGAAATTATTAAGACATTTTCAAATAAAGTCAAGGGAATTTCTTCACATTGAGAAATCTTCGCTGGGTTTAAGAATGGTTTATTATTGAACAGGCCGTATTGGTATTACTTCCGAGTCCTGAGCCACAAACGCTTGGGTCCGAGCTCCAAGGGTCGACTCCAAGTCCAAGTCCGAGCCATTGTAGTCCGAGTCACTAAAAATATTATAGAGAACGTAAAAAGGCTTGATAGGGTTAAAGGTCATATGAATGCAATTTCATTTAGATTTAGATGTAATTTCATTTTTTTAATAAACAAAACAAAACGGAAAGTCTATTATTTTTGGAATAGAATCATGACTCTTAAATATTCATGACTCTTAAAGGGGCATTCCAATTGAAACATGCTGGGAGCTTCTATTAATAATATTATTTATTAAGTAAAAATCCTGTCCACTGAAATGAATTCAGATCTGACAACTTTTGTAAACATTTCATGCTTCACGAGGGCGCTGATTTGCAGTGTTATTAATCTCGAGACTGATCTTCCCCTCAGCACAGGGGCCAATTTCATGGAGCTGCTTAGCAGGAAAAATTGCTTACCACAAACATTTGCTTAGCAGATTTGTTTAGTTACCAACCAAACTTTCATACCAAATGTATGCATTTTGGCTGGTAGTCTGTTTTATATTGTAACAATATTTGCAAAATTCTCTGCTTACCAGCTCTATGGAATTGGCCCCTGGTCTCGTGAGACCACTTTTTGTTGGTCTCAGTATTTCCCTCGGATCACCGAGACTTTGTGGTCTTGACTACAATAATGATGATTTGTGAAAGAACACAACAGGAGCTCAAGTAACACAACATATTAAAACTGAAAGTGCACGAAATCAAAACCCGGCATCTTGTAATTGTTCGTCCAGTACAAGGAAACAATGCTGTTTACCCGATGGAAAGTTTAAAGGGACAGTATCGATTAAAGGGACAGTATCGATTAAAGGGCCATTATCGTCACGATCAACAGGGCATGGAATTGGACTATGCCCCATATGATAAGGTCATAGTTATTACCGAATTGATGTTGCATAAATAAGACAGTAATTTTCAGTCACTGTGTTCATCTTAAACTAGAATGTGTTGTCTTCAGTGAAGAGAACTGATTTGTTTAAAAATCAAGGAATTCGGTCAACTTGTATGCACAAATAAACCATGATGTTGCCGCAGCTGATCCCGCTGTGACATCACATTAATATTCCATCGGCGCTATCCACATGATCATGAAGAATTATAAATTGTATCTATTAAGGTTAAAGGGTGAAGATAACTGATGCAAAAATATGTCAGAATTGTTTTAACTACAGCCGGAAATACGGAGGAGGTGATTGTATTGGTCAGTCCTATAAAATGGTGTGCCATAAAATACTTAGATATAAATGAAATATGTTTAGTTGTAAATTAAAGCGGACTGTGTGGACGCCGCTGACATCCAACGGGTATCAATTGGCATGGAGACCTTCTTACCCAGACATTTAATCACGAGGTGGTTTACAACCATTTCCGGGCTATTCGAGTGCCAATCCTCATCAAAACGCAACCATCCACAGACACGCCACAACTGTTTTCCTGAACGGAAAATACGCAAAGTGTGCGTCACTCTCTGATTTTCAAATAAAAATGAAGATCAGAAATTAAGGTGACGCACACTCTTTATGCTGTATTTTCCTCTCTGTGTAAATGAATGTATTTCGACACAACGAAATCATGATGACGTCATGGAATCATCTATTGTTACAGCGGAGTACAATATTTTATTTTCACTACAGAAAATGCTGCATTATTATAGTAACTTTCATAATACCTCATATAGCTTCTAGCTTTGTTTGTGATCGAGTAAAAGCAAGTAGTTTATAGAAATGTCTTTTTAAATAGAACACACTATCAGCTCAACTATAACGGTCACCCCGTGGGAAAGTCGACGAGACCATTTCCTGGATGGTTTTGATAACAAATTGTGATCACACACCGGTACACACGCGCCTGGGCTGATATAATTCATTTTATCATCTTCATGATAAAATGCTTTATACACTGCAATACACATCCTGGATGGCGCCCTCTTTGTCTCATTTGCATTGGGGTTGATTGCCGTGGGCTTGTTTTTCCCAGGGGCGTTTTCCCCAGGTAATTCACTGTGCAAGAGTTTCCCGGGTTCATTGGTGGGCGGCAATTTTTGTTCGCGGGCCTTTTTCTGGTTGGCCAATTTTTTGTTTGGTTTTCGGGGGTTGCCAGTTTGGACCAATCAGGACCGCTCTTGCCAATAGGAATTTGGGAGCGGGCGTCATTATTAAATTTGGCTCACTTTTGTTACAGCTTTTCTTTGATCCAGACCATTCAATTGTTCTCCCTTATTTGCTGGTCTTTACGCAATTATTTTCGGTCGGAGTTATTTTCGCCACGGAGTTCACATTGAACTGAGATTGCATGGTTTCTTACTGAAGAGATTAAGTTCGCTTCGTTAGATTCTTGGAGTTACTTTAACGTTAGATCACAATTTTCTGTTGGATAAAGCACCGACCGTCTTTGACTTGTATTTGGCCGACTCTTCTTTACGTGAACATCTGACCGTCAGCAACACGGCTACATACATGGAGTTCTAGTACAACTAGTCGGCATCGTTTTCATACCGTCTTTGTGACTTTGGCCGTTTTTTTCTTTGAACCAGACCATTCAATTGTTCTCCCTTATTTGCTGGTATTTACGCAATTATTTTCGGTCGGAGATTTATTTTTCAAGCGGTGGAACACCACATTGAACTGAGATCGCATGGTTTCTTACTGAAGAGATTAAGTTCGCTTCGTTAGATTCTTGGACAAGTTGGAGTTAATTTAACGTTAGATCACAATTTTCTGTTGGATATAGCATAGTGCGACTAGTCGGCATGGTTTTCATACCGTCTTTGTGACTTTGGCCGTCTCTTCTTTACGTGAACATCTGACCGTCAGCAACACGGCTACATACACTGAGTTCTAGTGCGACTAGTCGGCATCGTTTTCATACCGTCTTTGTGACTTTGGCCGACTCTTCTTTACGTGCTTACTCTTCTTTACGTGAATATCTGACCATCAGTGCCGCGTTGACAGCAACAGCAACAACGGGGCTGTTACTGTTAGTGTTACTCGTGGGCCTACTCCTAACGTTGGGCCGATTGCTGTGTATACACCCCATCACTCAGGCATGTCAGGCATGTCAAGAGGCTACTAGGCTACTTGAACTAGCATGACTGACTGTCAGGCCCTAGGCCGGGCCTACTGTAGCCTACCATGACTACCGGATCACAGGTTAACGTTGGGCTTCCAGGACCGTCCGCTGCACTGGGTGAGTCTGGCAGTACCTTTTGTGTGCCACAACCTGTTCTTGTCACAATGTCAGAACAACCGGCATGACCGGGGTTGACTTTGTTAGGGCCAGGCACTTTGTTCATGTCACGAGCCTAATGTTAGCATTATTGATTCAGGATCAGATAATGTTGTCAGTGCCAGTGCCGTGGCCTCTACTGGTCATGCTGGTAGGGCCGAGTACTAGTGCAGTGGCATGAGTGGGCTAGCCTTAGTAATAGTAGTTCCGTTGGGCCTAACGTTTGTAGCAATTTTTCAGTTAACACAATGCCAGCCGGTAGTTGCGGTGCATTGGCTGGTTTGGCTGGAGGTAGGCTTACATGCATTTTATTTGTCTAACATTAGCCATGATGCTTTAATGTATCCTCTCTGACTCTGAGGATTTCGATATAGGTAGGGCCTAAATAGGCTACACTATATTATATAAGTTAGGCCTACCCTGTATCAGCCTCAATAATAATAGCCTGTCTAGGGCCTATATGTCATGACAATTAATCACATAAGCTGAAACTTTCTTCGAAATGCATATTTATTTATCCATGAAGGATGAATGCATAACGACCTTGATTAATCATTACAGTCACTGAAAGGTGCCAAATTCAGCCTTGTGTAAACTACATAGGCCCTATCACTAACTTTAGTGTAAGTGAAAGAGGTAAAATTCTGGGCGAATAGTTCGATTATTCGAATATTCGCGAATAGTTGTTGCTAATCGTACTCGTATTCGCGGATTTTGAACTATTCGATTAATCGGGCTGGCACGAATACCTGCAACTATTCGCGAATAATGACCATTCATGATTAATTGTGAGTAATAATGTATTGCCTTTGCACTGCATAACTTCCCGGTTGTGAACTGTTTGCTAACTATTCGCGAATACTATTCGCGAGTAACTCTGCCAATTACACCGTTTTGTCTAGGCACTGCTGGTAGTGGTATGCGTTGTAGTATTCGGGAATAGTACTTGTGGGTAATGCCTTTGAGGAAGCCGACGTGGCTGGCTGGCTATGACTACAGCGACTCGCTGTTACCCGCTGAAGGCTGATAACATGAAAGGCATGCCGCGTAATACATAAGAGCCAGTTCAGTTCGTGGGTTGGCCGATGTTTAAAACACTTTTTGTGTATAAAGAAGAATAAACCACTTTGCCTTGGCCAACATGTGTAGAAGAAATAACTATCTTCTGCTTATTTTATGATGGGAATTATAAATTATAAGGTAACGTTAAAAACAAATGCTAGCTTCCTACTTCACTAGGTGATTAGTACTTGTGAATTCAATCAGTATAATGCCTAGCTTGGAAAATGCAACAGAGGGTTCTCCCCACATACAAACTAGCGTATCGGCCTGATACGCAAAGATTTTTGGCCGATACACTGCCAAAATTGCTGAGCACATTTTTTCCACCCGATACGCTCTGTTCTTTTAGTACATGTACCTTTATTGTTTGTAGTGAAAAGAGTAGTCCGGGGAATAATAAGTTATAATCTAACTTTCGTGTACACTCCTCTACCGAACACACTGTTTACATGTCAGCATGTTTAATGTAACATGAATGCAGCATGCAGCCCGCAGGCGCCAAATAGCAATTCGCTGATTCCCTTTCCCAGACCCAATAGACAGGTGCTTCTTTTCAAAAGACGGACACCAGTGAAACCATAGTGAAACATCGACCCCCAAAAACATGAATATGCAACATAATGAACATATTCATGATCGAACAGCCAATGAGAAAAATAATAAAAAATAGCAACTATGCAAATCTATCCAATCACGACACGCAGAAATGGGCACGTGATACTGGGATCCTGAATTACAACCTTGTACACAATGCACACACAGTCTGCAGCTCAAAGTATGCAACTCAAAAAATACATTTTTCAATTGTACAGTACAAAATCAGTTCAGGGGCACGGGCACCACGTGATTTGAAAGCTTTTTAAGCATAGTGCGGGGCACACCGTGGAAGCTTTGTATTTTTGTGAACGAATAACGTCTAAAGAGTGGCCCCTAACATGAGCATAAACACTGCTTACATTGGTGATTTTTTGTTTCGTCTGAAGGACTGATTGATTTGAAATAATAGGGGTGACCGTTAACATACTGGCATTACTCTTAATGACAACTTGAATACAACTCGATCGCGTTCATTTTATTACGTTTAGGTGGACTTCCCTCTTTGGATTGGATTTTCACTTACAAATTCTATTATTTCGAGTACAATTTTGCAAGAAATAAAGAATAAACAACAACAGGCATTCAAGAACTCAATACATGTATTTGTCTATTGTCTGAAGCTTACAGGTAGGCCACAAATTACTTTCAAAGCACATGTTTTCGTACTTATAAACCGCGGGAAATTGTTTTCCAACTATTCGCGAATAGTCGAATATTCGCGAAATGTTGCCGCGCGATTAATCGAATAGTAAATTACACTATTCGCCCATAGGCCTATGTGGTGAAAATAACAAGATGGTTCAAACATCTGTGCTCATTTTTTAGTTATTAACTCTTTCTACCCTGAATTATTTCCCGTGTAGGCCCCTATGGACGGAATTGTTTTTATTATTGTATTTGTAATTTGATACTGTCAACAATCAAGGTCAAATGTGGAAATAATGGATAATCTGTTTATCTTTTGCCAATTGAAGGGGGTAAAAAGTATCAAAATAAAGGTTATGACTCACTGAGTGTGTATGTTGAGATGGGGATCATCTTGTGATTACCCATAATGCATTGCAGCCATTTACATTTTAATTGTGTCTATCGTTCCTCAAAATAAATATCAATAAATCTGCAAGTTATTGCTTGTCAAATATGCATCGTATGGCAAACAAAAGTGGTTTGTTTATGTCAGAATATGTCAGGGCATAATAATATTACCCATAATGCTTTGTAATCCCCTAGTTATATAACAAAACATCATAATTTGCAACCTTGATACAATATTGTTTCTGTTGGGCAATTATATAAACAATCAAGGTCCAGTGTGGGAATTATTAATAATTCGTTTATCACATCCATGATAAAACGCATTATTCACCGCAGACACACAGTGTGCAAGGCGCCATCTATCCAGCTGGTGGTAACCATGGTGCATACGTATGTCAACAGTGTAGTTTTCTTGGGTTGTTGCCAATTTTGAGTGCCCCTGAGCCTGGCTGGCATGTTGCCAATTTGTGTTCTTGGGTTGCAGAAACTTTTTACAAAACAATTTAGAGCGCCTACATGTATTTACATCAAGGCGGGAACTCTTCAGCTCAGTTCTTCAATGCCACTGTTACACAAATAAACCCACCACCACCCCCCCCCCCCTTCACCACCTTCGTCAAAGGTTCTTGTGCCTTTTCCTAAACCTGCCCTTTGAAAGCATTTGTACAAAGGGCATTAATTTGTTGGGAAGCGGACTACCACTGCCTCAGGTTCAGTAAAATTAGTCTGTATAAATAATTTTAAGTAAGCTAAAGAAGGGCTGTGCCGGGTGTCCGGGTATCTGAATACCCGAACAGAACGGTCATTACCGGGTTCAATTTATCGGTTCTAATTACCCGTAAACGTCTTTTTAAAATTCGGACTTCACATTTGGGCGGTGCAAACATAAATCTGTGACTCTTGAACAATGCACTTGTTCAGGCAATTATCTTTAAATTCAAGAGATTACACTCCAATAAAGAAAAGAGCGATAGTTTGGTATCCTCTGTTTTATAAAGTCAATTTGTTACCATTTACAGTACATTTATTTGTAAACCACCGGTGGCATGTTTTCAACAAAAATGAAAACGGGTATTCGGGTATCCGAAGTTTCCTGATTTCGGGTATCCAGTTCCAAAAAAAAAGGAAAAAAAAGTGTTATACGTTTTACATAAAGTTCTAATTCACACTTTGTAAACACTGTGCCTAGCACCCGCTTGTTCAGGTGGAGCTAATATTCCAACCGTTTGTACAAGCGGTGGAAACACTCAGGGTAGTTTTATGAATGATAATTGGTATTTTAAACTTTCACCTGTCATGTTACGCTTTACTTTACAATAATGGTTTGGGGGTAAGCCTGCACGATTTGGATACTTTATTGGTGGTAAGCGTGCAAAGCATGCCTCATGTTTTGTGGCAAGTGTGCCAAGTTTTCTGGGCAAGCATGCCCCTAATTTTTCTGACAAGTGTGCCAAGTATATCAAGCATGCCCCATTTTTGACGTGGCACGTGTGCCAAGTTTTTCTGGGCAAGCATGCCCCTAAATTTTCTGGCAAGTGTGCCAAGTATATCAAGCATGCCCCATTTTTGTGGCAAGTGTGCCAAGTTTTTCTGGGCAAGCATGCCCCATTTTTGTGGCAAGCCTGCCAAGTTTTGGGGCAAGTAGGCCTGCTAAGTATAGTTATTGGGCTGTTTATAATTCTGGCCTTTTGCCCAATTTGGTAAATGGTCAAAGTGTGTCGAAATAAATACAGTGGTTCAACTGTGCCACAAGTCATAATGTTTCTTTACTTGTATTTCTGTGAGCTGTCCAAGAATAATGTATTAATATTTGGACAGCTGATAGAATCATCAGTATCATTTGTAACATCTATTAACATTTTGCTGTTGTTACTCGCCCAATGCTGGTCCTATGAGCACAAATTGCCTGGGACATTGCTTGCTGTCACGGTCGCGTCATGGTGCCATGTATAGATAGGTCTATCGCTGTACCGATATCGGAATCGGTACATACGACCTCAGATTCAGTGCTTTTACTGTCGTTTTACCCTGAAAATCAAAACTTCCGTCACTGTCAGGGTGTTCAAAGTCAACATGTCACCATCATCATCTCCATTAGCACTGCCCACGTCATAATATTCCAAGAAAATAGCATAAGTTGCGCATCGGTTGTTGTGGGTTTCATGGAGGCCGTCATATGTGTAAACTGCATGTGTACTGCATGTGTACTTAACACAATCGGAGTTCTCAGAGTAGTATTTCGATCTGTGCTGTTGTCAATAAACAATATTTATTAACTAATTTGCATTGGGAGTGCATGACCTCGAATTCTTATGGGTTAGTTGCTCATTCTGTTGTCAAAATAAGTCAAAACAAGACCGTTGTCAGGTACATAATGATGAGCCGGTAAATCGGCGCGTCGTCGTCATATTACGGGGCGCGATTGAGCCGTTGTTCATGTATGTTGGCAATTTGTCAGTCAGGACAAAAGTTTGGAAAAGCATCCACATTTTTCGGAAAACACATGGACCAAAAGGTTGCCATCTGGCCACTTTTTGTTATTCATATCAGCATCTTTACAGTGTATATTTTTCCAGTTTTGGTAAAAATGTATTTACATTGTACATGTATTCATATATGTACTTTATAAGATCAAGAGGTACAAGTTTCACAAATTTACAGTGATTCCAATTTTTGAATTATTATGATTAATTGTACTGACATAATAGCATAATTTGATACCCTCATCAACTTTACACCAATGATCTGGTCCCATTAGATTCCTTTTGTATTCGTCAAAGCATGCGCATTTTATGGGAGGATGCTGCGCTTATTTCCCAGGAGCTCGGCTTGTTTAGTGACATCCGCCCTCAGGCTTGTTATTTCGGGGCGCTTTCCCAATCTAAATTAGAAATGTAACGGCGGTCCATCAACAAATGGGCTAGGTCATGTCAGTCAGCCGGCGAATGGGGGTAGCAGTTATGCATCACCCACAATTTAAGTGTTAATTTTTTTCATTTTTTTCGCTTTGATGGGGTTCATCTTTCCCCTTGTAGCGTCTTTTATTTCGCCCGCATCAATAACTTTTATCAACACGAGAGGGCGCTGTTGTTTGTTTATCACCTTTTCGTCGTCGCCATCTTTTGTTATCAAATCGCTCTCACATGTGAACATTATTGACTATCCAAAAAGAGAATTTCTTAATCCAAGGACATCATCATCGATCCGGAGTGCGGTAGCTTGAACACACAGTAGTAGGTGAGTGGATAAATAGCATTTCCTTCAACAAATTCCTACATTGGTGACCCAGACGTGATCCAAAAAAAACAATTTTTTTGGTCAAGCATCGAAACTAACGTGTTACCGCACCGTTCATGTACATTGACTACTGCATCACTGCGATCGTTATTTTTCACGTTACCGTTCATTGTGTGTATTTCGGCCTGTGACTGTCAACAACAATTCTCCCTTCACCACATTCTCGCTTACAAATATGGCTGAGGGAGAAGACAACCCACCGCCAGAACTGGTAGAGGATAAGCCACAAGTGGGAGCTGTAGCGATCAAACTTCCCCCATTTTGGCCCGCTGATCCCATCATCTGGTTCGCTCAAGCAGAAGCACAGTTTCTCACTCGTGGAATCAAACGTGAGGACACAAAATTCGCTCACATTATCGCCCTCTGCAGCCTGAATTTATCCAAGAAGTCCGCGAACTTGTCATCTCGCCACCAAAAGAGACTCCTTATGCCATACTGAAGGAACAGTTGATTAAGCGCACATCCGCCTCGGAACAGAAACGTGTCCAGATGCTCCTTACAGAGGAAGAATTAGGAGATAAGAAACCATCTCAGCTACTCCGACGGATGCGTCAGCTTTTGGGTGAGCGCTAACTCGAAGATGGTATTCTCAAACAGCTCTTTTTGCGGCGTCTTCCATCCAACGCACAACTTATTCTAGCTTCATCGAGTGATACCGTGACATTGGATCAACTAGCCATTCTTGCTGATCGCATTCTTGAAGTTTCAGTTCCAGCAGCAAATGCTGTCAGCGTCCCACCACCTCCAACTTCGGAGTTCGCTGGTTTACGCGAACAGATTGCAAATCTCACGCTTCAGGTGAATGCCCTGCAATCCACGATCAAACGCTCGAAGTCTCGTAGCCGCAGTCGGCCACGCCAGAAAGACTCACCGAGTGATTCTTCTGATTCGCCATCCATCTGCTGGTATCACAATCGTTATGGTGATAAAGCTCGCAAATGCAACCCACCATGCACATACACTTCGCAAGCGGGAAACGACCCCACCAGGGGATAGGAGCGGCACTTCCGCCTGGTGACAACTCTGGCCGCCTGTTCTTCATACGCGATTCCCTTAACAGCCAAAAGTTTTTGGTAGACACTGGTGCCGCCGTTAGTGTGTTCCCCCCTTCGAAAGCGGACAGAAAACATTTGAGCACTTTTGCATTACAAGCTGCCAACGGCACCGGGATCCCAACCTACGGACAGCGGTCAGTGACTTTCAACATTGGACTTCGGCGAACGTGCCGTTGGGTATTCTTTTTAGCGGACACGCCTACTCCAATCCTCGGTGCGGACTTTTTGCATCACTATAAACTAGCTTGTTGATGTAGCTAGGCGTCGGCTCATTGATACCACGACTAATCTCTTCGTCTCAGGGATTGAGGCACCAGACTTACCGGTAAGCCCAGTTTTACTCAACCCTGCCCAATCCACCAGGTATGATGCAATCCTCAATGAGTTTCCTCAAATTACTCAACCGGTGTATAAGGATGATCCAACCAACCATGATGTTACTCACTGCATTGTCACCAACGGTCAACCTGTTGTTGCACGACCACGTCGACTTGCCCCCGACCGCCTCCACATAGCGAAAGAAGAATTCAATCACATGATGGATTTGGGCATCATCCAACCCTCAGACAGTAATTGGTCTTCACCACTTCATCTTGTGCCGAAGAAGACACCTGGGGATTGGCGCCCTTGCGGCGATTACAGAGCACTCAACCGCGTAACGGTCCCCGATCGTTACCCTATAGCGCACCTACACGATTTTGCTTTAAACCTCGCTGGTAAGAAAGTTTTCAGTAAGATCGACCTTGTGCGTGCTTATCATCAGATCCCCGTAGAGCCTTCGGACGTTCACAAGACAGCCATAACGACACCTTTCGGCCTATACGAATTCGTCCGGATGCCATTTGGACTGAGGAACGCCGCGCAAACGTTTCAACGGTTTATAGACCAGGTAATTCGTGGTTTACCCTTCGTCTACGCATATATCGATGACATCCTCGTCGCAAGTGAATCGCCTAAGCAGCACGAAGAACACCTTCGCTTACTCTTCGCACGATTTCAGCAGTACAGTGTAGTCATCAATCCGAGCAAATGCTCGTTCGGTGTATCCGAGTTACAGTTCCTGATGGGACACCACATCAATGAATTGGGTATCAGCCCACTCCCAGAGAAAGTCACTGTGATTCAGGACTACCCTCAACCTACATCACTGAAGAAGTTAAGATGTTTCCTCGGGCTAGTGAATTTCTACAGGAGATTCATTCCTGACTGTGCAGAAATTCTCCACCCACTCAACGATCTCCTCGCCGGACATGGAAAAACATCACGTAAACCCCTTATTTGGACTCCGGTCTGTGACAAGGCTTTTTCTGACATCAAGACGGCCTTATCCAAAGCCACGCTGTTAGTACATCCTGTCATCAACGCCCCACTCAGTATCATGGTGGACGCATCCTGCAACGCTGTAGGGGGTGTATTGCAGCAAGGTATCGCACACAGGTGGCAACCGATCGCCTTCTTCTCGCGGAAGCCGAGACACGATACAGTACGTTTGGACGAGAGCTACTCGCGATATACCTCACTATACGACACTTCCGACACATGCTCGAAGGACGTCAGTTCTGCGTCTATACCGACCACAAGCCGCTGGTCTACGCTCTCAATTCCAAACCAGATCGACATTCTCCTCGCGAGATTCGACACCTGGATTTTGTGTCACAATTCACTACCGACATTAGACATATCCAGGGCACAGACAATGTCGTGGCAGACGACTTATCACGACCTGAAGTAAGCTCGCTTTTCAGAGACACACAAGTCGACTTTGATCAGATTGCTGCAGATCAAAAGGGAGACCAAGAGACTTGCAACAGTCTTCCACTAGTCTCATCCTCAAAGACGTCCCCCTACTCACCTCAGCAGGTACAATACTTTGCGACGTCTCCGCTGGCCATTCACGCCCTATCGTCCCAGCCGCTCATAGACATGCAGTTTTCAATGCTATTCATGGCCTTTCGCACCCTGGTATTGCAGCCACAGAACAGCTCATCACTACTCGATATGTCTGGCCGGGAGTCAAACGCGATGTACGTAAATGGGCTCGCACATGTCCTCAGTGTCAACGGTCCAAGATACACAGACACATCAAAGCACCGCTAGGCACTTTCCAGACTCCTGACGCTCGTTTCCAACATGTCCACATCGATCTTGTGGGACCTTTACCTACCTCCAATGGGTTTACTTACCTTCTCACATGTGTGGACAGGTACACGCGTTGGCCAGAGGCGATTCCAATTACTAACATTACTGCCGAGACTGTAGCTCAAGCATTCATACAACGGTGGATTTCTGTCTTCGGTACGCCAGCGACCATTACAACGGATCGAGGACGACACTTTGAATCTGCTCTATTCGAATCATTGACAAGGCTACTCGGAAGCACTCGCATTCGTACAACATCTTATCATCCGCAGTCCAATGGACTCGTCGAACGCTTTCATCGACAACTCAAGGCAGCACTGAAGTCACACAGCGACCCTACAAAATGGTGGGAATACCTTCCCATCACACTGCTCGGCATTCGTTCAACTACAAAACCAGACATTGGTTGCTCTCCAGCTGAATTGGTATATGGCACTACCCTACGACTACCAGGTCAGTTTGTGGAGCCCATCGACAATGCCAACACCATTGATACCAGCAATTACGTCGACCGACTCAAACAACACATGTCACAACTGTCACCGACACCAACACGTACGCCATCTAGAACTGCCATACACCTACCAAAGGATTTAAAGACATGCACCCATGTTTACAAACGGTGTGACGCAGTTCGCAAACCCCTACAACCGCCTTACGATGGACCCTACCGCGTACTCAGTCGTCGTGACAAGTTCTATACAGTGTCAGTCAATGGCAAGAAGGAGAATGTGAGCATCGATAGATTAAAGGTGGCATATCAGAATGATACACCTGATGCGACTAATGCCACCACTGACAATTTTCACTCTACAAGTAGTATGTTAGATGCCGAAACTAGGACATCTACTTAAAAAATCATTTTTTTTAAATGGGGTGCGGTCCTAGGACACCTACTTAAAAGTGGGCGTGGTTAATGAAAAAAAAAAGAGGGTGAGAGAGATGATGTTGATGACGTCATGAAAAGATGATGACGTCATGAAATGTTTTTTAGAGTAGTAGGTCATGTAATAAAATTAACCTCTCTCCCTCTTCATATAAAATTGAAATAATTAAAAAATATTATGTAGTTTAATAGTGAGAATGGAATCAAAATCGAAAGAAAAAAATTATGAAATAATAACACCAGTTATAAAAAATATACCTGAACAGCGCGTTTTGTTATTTGATAAAACAAAATATAAAAATTACGACGCGGCTGTAAAAGAAAAACAAGACGGTTTATTAAACGAGTTAAACAATTTTAGACTATAAACCGATCGTTGATAAAGCGCGAGACGGTTATGATTTTTATTTTAAAATTAAATCGGGCTATACGTTTAAAATTTTAATCGACATTCTAGTAGGCATTGAGACAAAGGCTTATTTTAAAGTAGATGAAAACGGATTTTATTATCGCGCGATAGATCGAACGGAACGAATACTAATCGATATAGTATTAAATAGAGAAAAGTTTTTTGAGTTTAAATGTGAAAGCCCATTTGAATTTATGGTTAATTTAAAACATTTACAAAAAATGATTCGTAACATTAAACGAAAAGTTCCAATAATTATTTACGTAAAAAATTAACGATTTTATATTGAAACTTGCGCGGTTGAAATGTGTGGTAAAAAAAAACGTGAAATTAACAGCGTAATCATTAATACAACAGTTAGCACAAAAACAATTGAATTACCATCTGGTAATTATGCATATCCATATATAGCTGAAAGTAGCGATTTTTTAAGACTTAAAAAAATGTTGCAAGTAGGCACAAAAATTGACATTAACATGTACAATTTAGATTACATTAGTTTTAATAGCGAAAACAATAGTCTTTTTGCTATAGCTTTAGAATTGGGTAACGTAGACAAAAAACAAAAACCAACTTATACGGCTACTTTTGCGGCAACTTTATTTAGCGATTTATAAAAAATTTCATATTTAGACAAACAAATACAATTTTACGCGCCTAATATTAAAAAACATCCATTAAAAATTGCTGCGTCGGTAGGTAATTTGGGGAAAATTACCGCCTATATTAAAGACGAAAGCTTTTTAGAAAATGAAGAAGACTTTTTAGAAAACTCACCAAAAAAAATTGAAAAAAGACTATACGTTTATAATATCTATAAATTAAAAATTTGAATTACAGCGTTTATATCGCAGGGGCGTACGGTGGAGGTCTATCTGACGTTTTTACCCGCTCTGTTACTTGCAAAGCGGGTTTTTGATTATAATAAGATTTACTTACAGCTAAGTTTTTCTATAAGAATTTATTTTTCTTTATCTGTATCAGGGGTTTTTACTTTTGTTTTAGCAGGTAAAGCTGTATCTTTATTAGAGTTGTTACGAATATTTTCTCTCATCTCAGAGTACTTTTTTTGCTCTTTGGTGATTAAATTAAATTCTTCTTGGCTTATAACATTGTCTTCAATCGCTTTTGAAACGTAACTGTTAATGGTGTTGAGTTTACTTTCAGCTAAAACTCTAATTTCATTGTGTTTTTTAGCTTTTTTAGATAATTTATATTTTACGTATCTAAGAGCACCCGCTCCTACACCCAACCCTAAAGCTAAACCTTCTAAAACGAATCCTACGTGTGATGCTACAACGCTGGCGATACTGGCGATTCCAATAGCCCCTGCTCCCATACACCCTAATTCTGCGAGAGTTTCTACAATACTACAAGCGTTAATAATTTTATTATATTTTTTATAGACGGCTTCACGCTCATTTCTCTCTTTTAAAATTTCTTTTTGAATGTTATCTATTTTTTGCAGACGAAATGTTTTAACATCATCTGTCAAAGACGGTAAATTTGGATAAAGTACGTTCGTTGATTCTATAGGCACGTTCATTGTTTTTTAATAATAGTAAAAGATTTTAATTTAATGGAATATTATTAAATTTCATATTGTAACAGACTCTAGTATCTAAAGAGCCGAAAAAAACAAATTGGCATAAAAAATTTCTGTTAAAGTTAGTGTTGTCTATGTTGAAGCAAAAACTAAATTCTAAAAGCTTTGGTTCATTATTAAATATTAATAAATTATTGTTTTCAGCAAAAACACTGTAGTAATTTGTAGTTTGTAAGCGAGGATTTGGTTTAAAACCAAGTTCATATTGTTCGATGTATGATTGTGAACTATTATTAGTAGTTATCTTATAACAACTTATACAATTTGTTATTGGTGTAGATATTGAAAAAAGTATACCACCTTCATAAAACCAATAGAACCAAATTATATCTTTATAATTATATAATAACTGATATAAATAAACGCCAGTGCAACGGATGAAACTTGTTTGCTCGTTCGAGTAGGTCCGTAAATGCTCGCCATATTTATTATAGTATACATTTTTTAATTTAACGGTAAAGTTTTAATTTTTATATTGAAACAGATTTTAGAATTGAGCGCGCCGAAAAAGGTCGCATCTACAAAAACTTTTTGAACGCCTCGTATTTTAAAACACATTTCGTATCTTAAATGCGACATTTCATCATCGATAAAATAACATTTATTATTTTTATCCCCAGGAGAAGGAATATAATAAATGCTGGCCCCATAACTGCGCGTCGAAGAAAACGAAGTAAAAACAGTAGCTTTTGTAAAATGTACGAATAAACTACAGTACGACGGCGCCACGTTAAACATGTAAAAAGGTAGTTTATTCACATCCCACCATCCGAGTACGACGTTGTATTTTTCAACTAGAGGTATTCTTTGTAAAATTGCATCTCTGTTGAGATATCCGTGATGTTCATAAATTTCGCTAGGTGATGTATATACAATTTCATCTCTAATTACGCTAGCAGCAACGTCACTACCGCTCGTTCGACTAGGTCCGTAAATACTCGCCATATTTATATAATTTCTAGATTTAAAATAATGGGGAAACCGTGATTATTTATGTCTCTACCCTTTGAATCTTTAATTTGAAAGCTCAACGCGTTAAAAGTACCGACTTTTAATTTTTTAAATAATGGATTTTTATATTCCATCCACATAACTTTCTCCGAACGATTTGTCTTGCAAGGGAAAAGTGTTTAAAATGGTATACGGTAAACCGTTGTAATAATTTTCAGTTGTAGAAATTTGATCGCAATGAATGTATAAAATTTTAAAAAGTTGCAAATCAATCTTTTTACTATATTCTCCTAGGGTTAGAAATTCGTTGTGAAGCCCGAGTAAATTAGCTAACCCGGATGAAAATTTAACAGATTTGTTTTCTTAAGTTAAATTTAGTAAAAAGACACCCGTTGTTTTATTGATAGTAAACGTTATCCAAGGCTTATCTTTTATTACAATATCAATAATTTCATTAATATTGTAAAGCCCCGCTTCGACAAACTTGATGACATCTTCTTGCTCTCCAGTCGTACGATAAATAATATTCTTTCTTTTTTACGTACGTTGTAATATCCTACCCAAATGTTTACGCTATGTAATGTAATCGCGAGATTACCCTCACGATTATCGATAACGTCGTTTAATTGAATCAACCCGCCATTTTTTTCAATTTCGATTTCAAAGGTATGATACATTTTATTATTTAAAATTTATAATTTTTATATAATAAATGACGTTTCCATTAGCGTTTCAGAGTAATTTATCAAAACAGTATCCACAATCTGGAAATTTTAACGCGCCTCAAAATTTTAGCGCTAGCGATTTAACGAGTATAAATATTTACGTTAACAAGAACGAGTTTTTTAACGTACAATTTGATAATGTTTTTAGCAACTACAAGCTACCAGCAGTTCGTAGTCAAAAAGTAGTTAATGATTGGCATCATAATCCGTAAAAATTTTTTCAAAATCAAATAAATTTTACAACGTACTGCGGTTCAACGAGATGCGGGGTGGGTTATAAACATTTAAATCATTCAAACATGATGATTCGTAGTTTTTTTTAGATTTCACGTTTATTATCAAATAAGACGACTACTCAAAGAAATGAGTTGCCCTGCATCTTTTCAAAATTATTTTAGCGCGTTTGATAACAATATAGACATTAGAAGCGGGTGAAAAAAGAATGGATTTTGATGACGGCGTACATAATCGTAAAGAACACACTATTAGAGTAGGTTACATTTTACAATCTGATAGCGTTAAAACAGCGTGGACTAAATTTATATTGTATTTAGGAGTAGCTCAAGCTTTTACGGATATCGGTACGGAACGAATTAACGATTCTATAAGAACGTACGTTTACGCGATTTTAGGAGCTCAAGCACAAACAAAAACTTCTTTTTTAGCGGGTGGTACCGGTTTAGACGCGCAGCGTGAATTTATAAATATAGTAAATGCAGATATTGATTCTCCAGTTGATTTACAATCTTCTATTCAACGATATCAAGATGTTTTACAATACGCTCGTTCACAATTAAACTTTGCTATCGGAGAAAATTTATACATGATGCCGAGTGATATGAATTTACGAATAGGTACGTACGCTGGATACAACAATAATTTATTAATCGCGACGAGTGACTTATCTTTAGGTTCAAATTTAGATACAAATTCAGAACCCGTTCCTCCCCCTATTTTACCTTCGCTTCACGACAGCGTACAATCACCGCCGCCGTTAATCGCAAAGCACGCTAACGCAAAGGCTGTTGAAGATGAACTAGTATCGAGCGTGCAAGAATCTAATGATCAAGTATTGAGCTCTACAATAACCCAAGACTCTTTGGAAACTACACCTAGCGTTAGCACAATAGAAGAATCACGCGACAATCACCAAGAAGAAAAGAATTCTTTAATTATTGGTTTTGCGATTTTAACTACGCTCTGCATTACGATTTACGAATTGTTATTTTAGTGTTTTTTGCATATAAGTTAAAATTAAAACACCAACCCCTGTCAAAGCTAGCCATAAATGTTCTGCTGCCCACGTAACTACGTTAGAAGCTGTTTTAAATAACCAACTTACTATCGATCCTATAATAGCCGGTAAAGCGGCTAAAGCTTTCGCTCCTAGTTTAGATAATACACTCGCTAGATTTTTAAATGTTTTTTGTATCCACTCTTTTACACCACCACTCGGTTCTGGTGGTTTTGGAGTTGGTGGCGTGGGTTCTGGAGGTATAGGTTTGGGTGCAGGTGGTGCTGGTTTAGGTGGTATAGGTTTAGGTATAACTGAATTTACAGCATTACTGATTGATTCGATGATAAAAGCGATGGTCATACTAAAAGCTGTTAATATACTAACGATCGTTATACCTTGTTCTCTAAATAAAGTTTTAATTTTATCTCCCAATGTAACATCTCTTGTTAACATTTTTTGAAACGTTTCTTTAATTCTATTGATTTGACTACGAAGAACGTAATCGTGCGCATCAATTTGTTCAATCAAAACTTCTTTGTTATCTTTTAGTTCTCGTCGTTCTTTTGCGTCAAAAATTAATTATTGAATATTATTGATTCTTTGGTTGACTAATTTTAATTTAGTTAAAAGATCTAATTGTTCACCTCGATTTGTAGTCATAATGTCATTGAGCGCTTCTATTTCCCGCCATTCTATATTTAATTCCGTTTGAGCGTCTTGATCTCTCGAAAGAGTCATTACTGCCATTTCGATAGCTTCTTGTACTTGTACTGATTTTTCTACACGTTGCATCGGTATAGAGGGTAACCTTCTACCGCCACTTGTTTGCTCGGTTGGTTCTACCACTGGTCTTTTTGTTTCAATTATAACATTTACTATAGCTTTTTTACTTTTTTCAAATGGCAATAAATCATTTAAAGTTAAACCTGTTATGTGTATTATAATTAAAAAGGTACCCTCTTTTCCTTTTCCTAGATTCGTTAGTCGTATTTCTTTATCACCTTTTTTAAAATAAAGTATACTCCTTCCTTTTTCATCTAATCTCTCTACAATACTATTATAGTCTTTTATAGCGTTTTCATGACCTATACTTTTATAAAAATAATCAACTGTTTCTCTAAGTGTTCGATCTTTTTGACTCAGCAAAGGCGTTTCTTCTGATAGCTGAGCTTGTGAAGTTGATTGAGCGTCTGCGGTTTCATCGTCAGCATTGAGAAAATCATCATCTATATATTCATTATCTTCCTCTTCGGGGTAATTATACGATGGGTCTGCATCTATTAACTCATGCCCCGCCATTTTATAATTACTTTTTATCTTTTTTAAATAATTTATAACTCGCGTAACCTACTATACTCATACCTATTACTATAAATACTATTTCTCGCGTTTTTTGATCTTCACTAGGAACGTAAAAATCTTCTAGTTGAGGTTCGTTGTATAAAGCTTTTGTAAATTTATTTGTTCACCTGTAACCCGCGAATATTCATTCATCGCTTCGTCAATGTGACTGAGCGCCTTACAAGCAGCCTTACAAGCCTTACAAGCAGCCACTCATAACAGCTCTCCAGTTTTTGTGCTAAGTAAGTGTTTTGTAGCTACAAGTTTGTGTTAATTTTTATACTAGTGGATTTCTTATTACACCTGGAATCTACTGGACGTTTTATGTGAGTATTTGTACATTTGTTTTCTTATAATAAGTGAAAAACTGTTGTTGTTTTTTGTCTGTCTGTGCAGAATTTTTTTTACTGTTGAGTGTATACACATTTTGGATATTCATTTAATTTGTGCAGTCAACTCTGATTTAGATTATAACCTGTAGCTAGAGATTATAACCTGTAGCTTGACCACAAGCCTTTTGTTTGGATCAACAACTTTGTGATCAGACAATGGAGGTCTACATCCTGTTTATTCTACTCCTGCTATCCAGACCATTGTGTCTCAATGACTCATCAGTTGATGGCTACAAGATGCAACCTACAGATTGTTCAACTAAAATCCGCCATCTTAAATTTTTGAGACGTCCTATATCATACTATGATAATTCATCTGCCACCTTTCACCTGGAACTCTTAATTTCTGGTGACATAATCCCAAACCCTGGACCTGAAACACTGATCAACACACCCACAAACGCCACTCAGCTCCATAAAATTTCCTACAGTCGCAATGAACTACTCAATCTTCGCAATGCTCCATGTACTGATGTAGCTTTATCTTATTCAGCATTGAGTCAATTGAACTGTCTTGGAATACTTGCTAATCAACCCCAAACATACCGCCGCACACATAGAGGTAAAAAAGCTGGTCGCCGTAGAATGGACAGACTTACACAACTAGAACTCCAGCCTTACCAACCCCCAGCAGTGAACTCAACCACATCAACAAGCGACATTGGCATAACTTCAACTCCAAATGTTCACGATGAGTCTAAACTTCAGCTCTGTGTCTTGAATACTCAATCCATATGTAACAAATCCGATGAATTTGTTGACTTTGTACTTCAAAACAATTTGGATCTTGTTGCCATAACCGAGACATGGTTTAAACCTGATGATGACCTGCTACCCCGTGAGTGTACTCCTGCTGGCTACTCTCTCCATCATATCCCCAGACAAGTAAAGGCCGGTGGAGGGGTTGCACTACTCTTTAGGTCCAGTATTTCTGTCAGCATGAAAAGTGTTAACGTTGACTACCTAACATTTGAATCTCTGCATGCTGAGGTAACGTGCAACTCTAGATCTGTTCGCCTTGTTAATATTTATCGACCAGAAAGAGATGTTGATGGTAAACATGTAAACATCTCCAGTTTTCTGCAGGAATTCGAAAAATTAATTGTAGATTATCTCTTACACCCATCTGACATTATTTTAACCGGCGATTTTAACATTCATATGGACATTATTTCAAACAATTATGCAAATCAGTTTAAAGATCTGCTCTCTGCTCATGGACTTATACAGCACATCACAGCACCCACTCATCGGTATGGTCACTGTCTTGACCTCATGATAACGCGTGAATGTACTTCACCTCTTATCTCGAATATAACTATTCATCCTGGCTTATCTGATCATTATGCAATCATGGTAAATTTGAACCTTAAAAAACCTCACATACCTACCATTTCTGTAACTACTCGCCACTGGAAAAAAGTAAATATAAAAAATTTATGTCATGATGTTGAATCTCAACTGGAAAATGTAAACCTTGAAGATGGTGAGCTGGATTCTTGTGTCAGTCTATTTGAATCTACTGTCCGTAACATCTTGGATGATCATGCTCCGCAAAAAACTCGAACTGTTAAACTACAATCTGAATCCCCCTGGTTCAATGATGATATCCGTGCTGCAAGGAAAATCCGCCGTCAACTTGAGCGAAGATGGCGTGACAATGGGAAACTTGGAGTACATCGGCAAGAATACTGTAACCAACGTGATATTGTGAAGAACATGACTAACCAGGCAAAAATAACTCACTACTCATCTCTTGTGGAAGATAGCTCTGGTGATCAGAAAAAACTCTTTAACATTGTTTGAAAAGCTGCTTCATAAACCCAAAGCTCCAGTGCTTCCATTTACACACTCGATCAGGACCTCGCAAATGCTTTTCAAACTTTTTGTCACAAAAATTGAGAATATCCGTCGTTCTTTTTCCTCAGTACCTGCCATTCTATCACAAACACCATCACGCAAGGATCCACAATGTAGACTGTCCATGTTTGAGCCTACTAGTGTTACGGAGATCAAGAAACTCATCATGAAATCGCCATCAAAATCATGTGAACTTGATCCAGTGCCAACTTCGCTAATAAAACAAAATATTGATGTGTTTGCTAAGTATATCACAATTATTGTAAACAGATCTCTTTCTTCCGGTTGTTTCCCTAATAGCCAGAAGGTTGCTCATGTTAAACCACTCCTAAAAGAAACCCAATTTGGACAAGGAAGTTTTCAAAATGACCGACCAGTAGCGAATTTAAAGTACCTTGGAAAAACAATCGAGCGAGTTGTTTCATCACGGATCTCTGACCATGTTCGTGCTAATAACCTGTCGGACACATTTCAGTCAGCCTACAAACCATTTCATGGAACGGAAACTGCTCTTCTTCGCGTCAACAATGACATTTTATCTGCCATGGATGAGGGAAATCACTGCATTAGTTTTGTTAGACTTAAGCGCCGCATTTGACACGGTCGATCATAAAATCCTTCTCTCCCGCCTTCAATATCATCTTGGAATACAGGACACAGCCCTGGATTGGTGTAAGTCCTACCTTTTAAATAGGCCTCAGCATGTTTGTATTGGTAACGCTATCTCCGAGCCTGTTATTCTTGACTATTCTGTACCCCAAGGCTCTGTACTCGGCCCACAGTGGTTTACTGTTTATACCTTTCCAGTTCGTGATATCATTTTTGAAGTATAATTTAAATTACCATGTTTACGCTGATGACACGCAGCTTTACATTACTTTTAAATCTTCTCAAGAACCTGCCGATTCCTGCATTAAAACACTGGAGAAATGTATTCAAGAGATTCGAAGTTGGATGAGACAAAACTTCCTGAAATTGAACGATGAAAAAACAGAATTTGTTCTATTTGGATCACGTCAGCAATTGTCTAAAGTTTCTCTTCCATTTATTACAATTGGTGACTCGCAGATAACCCCTCATTACATGCACGTAATTTGGGTGTTATATTTGACTCGACAATGACTTTAAAACCACATATCTCCAACATTGTTCGCATATCATCATTTCATATCAGAAATATAAGCCGAATTAGGAAATACTTGAATAAAAGTGCTGCTGAACAAATTATACATGCGTTTGTCACATCACGGCTCGATAACGAGCATGCTCTCCTTTACGGTCTCCCGTAGAATCAAATATCTCGTCTTCAGCACATACAAAACACAGCAGCTCGTGTTGTGACTTTGTCCAGAAAGTCATGCCATATCACGCCAATCTTGAAAAAACTGCACTGGCTTCCTGTTTCACAGAGAATTGTTTTTAAACTTATGCTAATTGTTCACAAATCTTTTAATAACATTGCTCCAATTTATATTTCTGAACTGCTTAAAGTCTACACTCCATCACGCAATTTGCGCTCCAGCAACATGTCACTCCTAAAGGAACCAACTTCAAAACGGAACTGGGGTGATAGGTCGTTTTCTGTCGCAGTTCCGAGACTCTGGAATCGTCTTCCAACTAAACTCAAATCTTGTCATAGTATAACCAGATTCAAGTCGATGCTTAAAACTCATCTTATGTCACAACTCTTTAAAGATGATGTATACAATTATTTGTAATTGCATTGTATGTACATGTACATTGTATCTCGGTACATAATATTTGTTTCCCTATGCTATCATTGTATATTGTTTGTATTAATGTTTTGTCTTTGTTTCCGCGCCTTGAGCGCCCAGCAGGGTGGATATGTGCGCGCTAAAAATCTTTATTATTATTATTATTATTATGTTACTAAACGTTCTTACGGCGCTCGATTCTTTTTGTATTTTTTCGTTTAAATAATCTAGATATTTTAAACGCTTTTTACTAAATTCGTCTCTAGCTTTTGAAAGTTGTTCTAGCGCTAAATCGTGCCTTTTACGTTCTTGTTCTGCATCGTTATTTCGTAAACTACTAAATAAAACATTTGATCCGGTAAATGCTAACGCGTTAACTACCGCACCTCCAATCATCATCGCTATAGATACCATTTTATTTTTTAAAAAGATAAAAATATTTTATAGTTTGTAAATATAAACTATGGCAAATAATGCGTACGGAGATGTGCTTGATCCTTACAGGAGAATAAGATAACCGAGAGGTATAAAAGGATTACGTCAAAAAGTCGTCATTACAAACAATCCGAGTACCATTACCGAAAATCAATTGTTGACAGTTCGTTTTCCAAATTTAGGAATGAACGATGTTATTGTTCCGAATACGGTTCGATTAGCTTTCAACATTGATCTTGTTAGCGCGAGTGATGATACGAGAACGTTGGTACAAAACATTGGTAGAGCGATCATAAAACATGTAATTATTAAAATGGAAGGAAATGAAATATTTTCATTAGATGATGCAGATGTATTCAATTGTTACAAGGACGAATGGTTAACTAAAGATCAACGCGATAATTTAGCGTATCAAGGAATAGAAAATGAAAACGTAACTAAATTAAGAATAGACGCTAGCGATAAGGATCTTGCGAATAACGGAGGAAAAGATAAAGCTGTCGCGGATACGTATAAAAATAGATATTACATTCCGCTTGATTTTGAATTGTTGACTGATCATCAACCCTACTATCAATCAGGGATCGGAGATCGATTGACTTACGAACTCGTGTTTAAAAAAATTTCTAGCGTGATTAAAAGCACCGATGATAATGCAAAATATACTATAAGCGGGATTTCTTTAGAATATGAAGTCGTTCATATGCCGGAACTCGCTCGAATGATTAAAAATCAATATAGCAACCGGTTGTCAATATTGTTTGATCGCGTACTAACGCGATACGACGTGGAATATAAATTTAAATACTCCTGCAAAAAGTATGAAAGGAATATTGTTTTTATTCAAAGAACCTAACGCAGAAGAAAGCAACGAGTTTTATAATCCAAAAATCGATAAAGTTTCAATTACGATTGAAGGTGTTCCTAACCAACTCTACGCGCATGGAATGAAAAGGTATCAACATGGAGTGTCGTGGCCGAGCGGTCTAGCGCACCGAACTCAAGTTCTGGTGTTGCCAGCAGCAGGGTGTGGGTTCGAGCCCCGGTCGTGACACTTGTGTCCTTGAGCAAGGTACTTAACCATAATTGCTTCGTCCTTCGGATGGGACGTAAAGCCGTAGGTCCCGTGTGTTGTGTAATGCACGTAAAAGAATGCGCCTTGAGCACCACTTAGTTGGTGGATACGTGCGCTATATAAGTCCACACATTATTATTATTATTAACATTGGGAAGAAATTTCAAAATATTTCGGTGATTCGAGTAAACAACACGCTATACAAGTTGTTAAAGCTCTAAATTTATCCAACGTTAAACAAGCCGATTATTTATTTAACCGATACGGTTTATTTTTAGATATGAGAACGAGCGATGACAATAAAATACACGGAAGCGGAAGACGAGTACAAAACTTATCTGAAGGAATTACTATTCAAATAGAAAAAGAAGCGGAAGCTGCGGGTGAATTGTCTATGTATACTTTTATTATTATGGACGCGCAACTCGTTATAAGAAATGGACGTTTTGAAACTGTCGATTATTAAAATTAGCGTCTAATATTAAAAACAAATGTTTACAAAAAAATCACAAGCGGCATTAATTTGCGGTCAAACCGGATGTGGAAAAACTGAATTTATTTTAAGTTTGTTGGAACAAGAATATTTTAAACATTTCGAAAATATCGTTATATTATGCCCCACTATCGCCGACAACGATACTTATAAAAAAAGAAAATGGATTCAAAACGATGGTAATGTACACGTTAACGATTTAAACGATATTTCGTTAAACGAAGCAATAAAAATTTATAGCGATATATTTAAAGAAGACGAAACGTTGTTTATCATCGATGATTGTAGCGCTAATAAAGAATTACGATATAAAAAAAATTCAAAATATCCTCAAAACGCGTTAGTGCGCTTAGCTTTTAGCGGTAGACACATTAATCACAGCTGCTGGGTAATTTCACAAAAATATAATAGCGTGTTAAAAGATTTTAGAGAGCAACTCAAATGGGTATGTTTATTTTATTGTAAAGATAGAGATTCGTTCGAAGATTGCCTTCGAGAAAATTACGTCATACCAACAAAAGAGACAAGAATAGAAATTCATGAAAAATTTAAACGAGTTAAACATCGCAAATTAATTTTAAAAACAGATCAAGCTACCGATTATGAAATACGCGACTAGATTACTTGTAGGTTACTTGTAGGTTACTTGTAGGTTGTTAGTAGGTTACTTGTAGGTTACTTGTAGGTTACCTATAGGTTGTTAGTAGGTTACTTGTAGGTTACTTGTAGGTTACTTGTAGGTTGTTAGTAGGTTACTTGTATGTTACTTGTAGATTACTCATAGGTTACTTGTAGGTTACCTATAGATTGTTAGTAGGTTACTTGTAGGTTACCTATAGGTTGTTAGTAGGTTACTTGTAGGTTAATTACTTGTAGGTTGTTAGTAGGTTACTTGTAGGTTACTTGTAGATTACTCATAGGTTACTTGTAGGTTACCTATAGGTTGTTAGTAGGTTACTTGTAGGTTACTTGTAGGTTACTTGTAGGTTGTTAGTAGGTTACTTGTAGGTTACTTGTAGGTTACTTGTAGGTTACTTGTAGGTTACTAGTAGGTTAGTGTTTTTAATAAATATTATAAAATCTATTTATAAACATGAATACTGAACGAGTAAAAGATTTATTTACTAGTATAGATATTGAACGAGTAAATAATTTTATATATAATCTTAACCAACTCGTTAATACCGAAAACGATAGAAAAAAAATAGTACAAGTTTTAAATACAAACTCTGAAAAAGTAAAAGATACATTTACGAGTATAGATACTAAACAAGTAAAAGATCTAATATATAATCTTAATCAACTTTTAAATACTAAAGAGTTATCTACAATTAATTATTGGTTTCTATATTTTTTTATATAAATTTAACCGATTATTCTATAAATACTTATAATAAATGGAAGAAGTACATAAATTATTAATCGAAAATCCACAGATGTTAAGTTCACCACCAGCAGACGCTGGCGATACAAATGATGTTATGTTGAAGCAAAAACTACGGCTCTTGGCAGTTGTAGTGGGAGGAGATTCAAAAAAGTTTTTCGGTAAAGAGTATAGCGTTAGCGATATTGAAGCTTTGTCTACGGAAGAGCGAAACGTACTACACACGCAATACGAAACTAAATTAGGTCGTGATATTACTCAGTCTTTAGGTAGCGCCATTTTAACGCTATACGCTAAATTATTAGGATTAGGCTTAAATCGCATCAATTTATACGGTCATCGATTTGAAATTGACGATGAAGGTAAATTAATTACAAATTTAGAAAAAGATCCTTTCATTTCGAGCATGCTTTCTGCCGTAGCGTGTGAAATATACTACAAGTACGGAATGTTAATAGCGCCGCTCTCAACAATGTTAATTACAGCAAAACATTTAAAAAGAAAAGAAGAATCTTGTATAGATAATAAAAGCGATGGAAACGAACGAGTTGGAGAATGCACAACCACAAACACCGTTGACAGTAACGAAAACACCAACTAAAAAAGAAAAAACCCGAACAGAGTCGCAGCGGGTAAAAAACTCGCTGAACTTAATAAAAAGAAAAAACAAGAACTTAAAAAAGGTGCATCTAAAACGCGTTATGTTGCGCCACAAGCGTTAACGAGTGATATTCAAAAAGAAACAAGCAACGAAACAAACTACTACTATATCGCCTTTGCTTTAGCCGTTGGAGGTTTCGCTTATTTCTTTTTTAGTAAAAAAAGAGCCTACACCGTTAAAACCCGCACAACCCACAAAACCAACCCCACCACCACTGCTAACAAGAGAACTCGCTGTTTTTGAAATGGAATAATTTTTTATTTTTTTTTTAATAATTATAACAATAAGTATAAAATAAGATGGATACAAAAACAATCGGCGATTCAGCTTATCACAGCGCCGTTTTAGGACTTTTTACCGTTTTATATAGCATGCTCGGTAAAAAAGTATTAAGCGTAGAACCAGCTAATTTAGGAAAATTGAATATAAAAGATGGAGTAAAACTCACAGCGACAGTTGGATTATCTTCGATGACGCAAATGTGGTTAGTTAAACAAGGAATTTTACCATCCTCTATCATACCTAAAAATTCTATAGAATAAAATATATTTATAAATAATAAAAATGGATAAAAGTATCATAACAAAACTTCAAAATGTTTATTATAGTCCAAAAGGATACTATAAAGGTCACGATGCAATTAATAAATTAGCTCAAGAAACTAAAGTAAATAAAAAAGTAGTTTCGCGGTGGATAAAAAAGCAAGCGTTGTGGCAAATTTATTTACCCTATCCTAAATATATTCCTAGACCGACTAGTTCAAATAGTACGTTAGAAAAACCAAATGAGGTTCATCAAGCAGATTTATTGTTTCTTCCGCACGATATTATAGGTAAAAAGACGTACAAGTACGCGTTAACTGTTGTAGATGAAGCTAGTAGATATAAAGAAGCAGAACCGTTAACCGATAAAACCGCCGTTCAAGTTGGTAACGCGTTTGAAAAAATTTGGCCAACAATTTTAAAAGTCGATCCTGGAAAAGAATGTATGAGTAGCGTTAATGTAATAATGAGTAAACAAAATGTAAAAATTCAAAGAAGCGAAGCCGGTAATCATAGAGCTCAAGGTATAGTAGAGCGATTTAATAGAACTTTAAGCGAAATATTATTTTCTCATCAATACGCGCAAGAAATAGCGACGGATGAGAGAAATAGAGAATGGGTTAAAAGATTACCCGCGGTTGTAAAAGCATTAAATAATGAAACGACGCGACTTATTAATTTAAAACCTAAAGACGCGATTAAATTACCCGTTGTTGAACAAAATCCAGCCTCACCAGCTGTAAGCAGTAAAAAGAATGAAAAAAGAATCCCATTAAACTCGTTAGTTAGACATTTATACGCACCCGGTGAAGCAGAAAAAGACACGAGACGTCGCGCGACCGATCCTATATGGAGTATAAAAATTTATAGATTAGCTAAAACGATGAAAGCTGCTAATCAACCCATCTTGTATTATTTAGACGTGGGCCCCGCTCGTAGTTTTGTAAAAGAAGAATTACAAATTATTCCTCGAGATACAGAAAATCCACCGATTAAACGCTAATACTGTAGTGGCCGCAAGCGTGAGTATGTATTCCGTTTTCTAAAATATATCTCTTTGTGTCTAAAGGAGATAGCGATATTTTATTTACTTGCGTTGTATATAATCTATGTTTTTCATGCCTAATAAAATTCATAGGGTGATGTAGAGTATTTTTTGGAGATAAAACATTTTTATATCGTGAGTGTTTAATATCCTGTTCTAAAACTTGTTTTTTAACGCCTTTAGCTTTTCTTATTTCTTTTTCATCTGATTTTAGTATAGAATACATTTTTGGTCTTAAACATACAATTTCATGGATTAGAGTCCCTGCAGTCTCGTCTTTCATTTTACCGATCACTTTTTTATTAATTTCAGAATGTAAAAAATGAATTTGTTTATAATTACTAAAATCGTACAAAGATTTGTTTTTATATAAATCTTTATACACATCTTTCGTTTTAATCTCTAGTAATAAACTATCCGTATCCGTGTAAAGTAACTCACACTCGTCAGCGTACTTTGTTTTTAAATGATTGTAATAAAAATCGTACATTAAATGTTTAGATAAATCCAGTATGCTCATTCCTACGTAGACTGGACGATTGAGTAAGAGTTTTATTTTGTGCATGTGAATCGCTACTAAATCATTATCAACAATCCTTGCTTCAGCAAAATTTGGTTTTGCGATGAGTGAACGAATTTGATTTTCTGCTTTTTCATCGTTTAACCGTTTTAAATTTACATTAACGCGTTTTCGTACATTTTCCATCGTTTTTCCAAAAACTGAATTGTTCATGAGTTTATACAAATCTTTTTCAAAATCACTCGTTGCGTCTTTTCTGAGCTGAGTGTTTAAATCAATGTATGATTTCATCCAACATGATTCATCAAATTCTAAAACACGATGAATTTTAGTCAGTTTCATACCGAGTTGTAAATATAATTGTAAATTACGATAATGAAGTACGTAGTTGCGTTTATCGTATAAATTTGGTACTAATTTTACGACGTTTGGAGCAGGTTTACCATGTAATAGCTTAAGCTGATAGTCACTCATCCATTCTTTCGGTACTGCCAACGACTCTGGCGCGAGTGGATACGCGTTGTGAGAATCGTGTAATTCTTTAGGGTATTCTAAATCAACTTCTAAAATGCATCCTTTCTTACGTGTTAATCCCTCGCTCTCGAGTCTGTCAATTTGTTTACTAGTCATCCATTTAAAATTACCAGTTGTTAAAGGTTGACTCATCGCGTACCCGTATAAATTATTTGCGTCCAAGTACATAATGTAGCTTGATGGTTTTGATTTATCGTAATCAGGTAAATATGCATTGTTTGCTTTAGCGTATCGTTTACTTACCATGCACGTTCCTCCTCTCGTACCTTTTTCTATAAATAAATGCATGTCAACATCTGTAAACAAATCTAAACAAACTTTTGAATGTTTCAACAACGCATCCCAACTTAATCCAGGACTCGTATAATAATTAGCCGGATCTAAACCGTACTCTCGTAAACAAGTAGCGCGAAAATTTTCAAATACATCTGCTAATAAGCAAGTATCTGTACGCACGTATAAATCGTGATAATCACCTAAATTTTTACATTTAAATACGTTATAAACGTTTTTCGCGTGCTCGTATTGTTCTTTAGTAATGTGTTGGTTGTTTAAACTACTATAAAAAGATTCTAGCGAGGGAAGACACGTTTCTTCAAATCTTATAAAACTATCCATGTATTCGTAAGGACAAATACCTTTTTGTTTTAAAAGAGTAAATTTTTCTAAATCTGATTCAAACTTGCTAGTAATTGGAAAAACGTTGTTTGATTTTACGAGTTTATCCAACGACGCTAGTAAAAATTGAGCGCTGTCAATAAATCGTAGTTGCCCGATTGAAAAAGAAATATATTGTTCGATATTGTTTGGAATACACGTTAAATTTCCTAGCGTTTGACCCGAGGCTTGCATAATGAGGTGTGAGTCGTAGCCTCGTAAATTATGAAATACGACTGGAATAAAAGTTTTACTCGGTTTTAAACTCAGTTTTAAATTACAACAATTATGCGCCGCGCCTCGATATTTACCGGTAATGTGACAATGATCGCGTACTTTGCTAAACTTAGCGTCGTTGTCATCTTTAAAAAATCCCTTTTCACATATCCAACACTTGCTAGCAGAGTTGTAATCTTTTACATCTTCTTCAGTCATTATTATTTTTTGAGAGTTTTTAAACATCTCGTTGATGTTTTCTTCTTTTTCTAATTTATTTAAAAAATGCTTAGCAGCATCTTCTCCTCGGTAAACAACAGGAGAACTAGTTACACCGTCGCAACGAACGACGACGTACGAATAACCGCAAACGACGTGTTCTTGTAGTTTTTTAGTATTTGTTGCATTTACGTTGTCAATCTTTTTAATAATACTCTCATATTACGAAAGGAACTTTCACCTTTTTATGAAAATTTATAAACTTTAGCGTATCGTTTTTACCCTTTTTCGGCATAACGACCGTTGTCGGTCTGTCGTTTATTCCCTTACACATTTTTACGTGATTTTCGAGATACGCTTCCGATGAGAAACCCTGTAAACATCTCAAACAAAAATGCTGACGATGGCCATGTTTAGTTTGGTCAGAAAGTAATTTATTTACATCTTTAATCCAAACGTAATGAGATCTAGTTCCTTTTTCTTCTTCTTTGTGAATTAATAATAAATTTATACGATCTATATTTTTAGGTTGATCGCTGAGGCGATAAACTAGTATTGATTTTGATTCGCAACCAAAAACGTTCATTGCTAAACAATTTTGTTTTTCTACTCGCGTAATTTGATTAATAGGTGTAGGAGTGTTAATACTATTAAAATTTAAACCATCCTCCGTCGGATAATTGGACGTTCTTTCCGGATGAATTTTCACAGGTAAAAGAGCGCTGCGCAAAGCCCACCTCAAACAATCGTCGTCTTTGTTTTTTACGTTGATGCACGCTTTTTTATTTTTTATATAGTCGCATAGCTCAATAATTATATGAACCACCTCTTAGAGGTTCGTATCTCGCGTAAGTAATATTCATATCTACGATACGATCTACCTCCCATCCAGAACCGTTAGACGTCCATTTTTCTAAAGCCTCTTGAATTTGTGAAAAAACGGTATTAAATATTTTTTCAATGTCATCCAAATTCAATAAAACAATTTGTCTATTGTTATGAAATCTTGGTTCAGCAAAATCGATCGTACCGTCTAGGTTTTCTTTACGTAATTTAAAGCGTATAATATCATAAACTTGTACGACGTAAATTCTTGTAAGTCTATACCCAACTTGGCTCTAATTTTTCGTTTTACCGCTTCCAAAAAAATATTTAAATCTTTTTCTTTGCTATGATTCAGCGAAACAATCATTCTTCGTTCGCGTAAATATCTTCCGCCGTCAATCGGGGGTTTAAATCTCAACTCTTCTTCTTGGTTGTGAAACCTTTTAATAGCGGCGATGTAGTCTTTTTTTAACAACCGCGCATTTTTACCCGCACCGCGTTCTGGTAGCTCAATATTTTCAGACGTTATACGTTCTCTTAATTTGACTAAACTTAATTTATACAGCGGCTTTGGTTTATACCATTTTATATATTTTTTTACTGTGGTGTAATATGAACGTTTATCTACCTTACCATTTTGGTTTTTCTTAAGAACTATAAGTTTATTCTCTCTCGCAAACTCTTTTAATTCTCTCAATGTCCATTTCGATAAATATTTTATTCTTGATTCCATACTCTCTTTACTATTAAACAAGATAATATTTTTTTAATTATTTCAATTTTATATGAGGTTTTAAAAAAATATTTATCTCAATTTTTAAAGTAAGATTTTTAAACATTTCTAAACAAAAACAATTAGTAGCTCCGTTGTGTAATTTTATATATATTTGTTATAAACGAGTCGTTGTTTTTTTTCTCAACTCTTTCATTACAAAATTATAATTTTTTCTAGCTTCAGTTTCAGCTAGTGATAAAACTGATTTTTTTTCCAACAAGAAACGCGCAATTTGTACATATTTCCGCTTTTGCTTTTGTACCTATTTTACATCTTTTACAAGCAACTGTCTTAGATTTTCCTTGTCTAATACGGCACATGTGCATAGAGCAATATACATTTTCACCTATGCTTGGCCTATTACATTTTTCTAATGAACCATTTAAAAGCCATTCGCATGAAATGGTTTTTTGTTGTGGTAATACATCTATATATTTTATTACCGCTATTAAATAATCCCGTCTGGTCAGTTTTCCATTTTTACCAGATCCAGCGTCATTTTTAATATTATTTTTTAATACAATCTCTTTTAACTCAGCTTTATTCTTTAATCCATAATTTGTCATCTTTCACTATTAAACTACATAATATTTTTTAATTATTTCAATTTTATATGAAGAGGGAGAGAGGTTAATTTTATTACATGACCTACTACTCTAAAAAACATTTCATGACGTCATCATCTTTTCATGACGTCATCAACATCATCTCTCTCACCCTCTTTTTTTTCATCAACCACGCCCACTTTTAAGTAGGTGTCCTACTACCGCACCCCATTTAAAAAAAATGATTTTTTAAGTAGATGTCCTAGTTTCGGCATCTAACGTACTACTCTCCAACCCCACTGCCACTCGCCAACCGCGACACGACAACCACTTCAACACAACCACCCTATCCTGAAGTGTCGACAACTCCCACACTACGCTCGGCCCCTACACCCTCAGCTCCAATCACAAAGACAAGGTCTGGTCGTCATGTCCACTGGCCCAAGCGTTATGTCCAGATCATCAATACTGGCTGAACTTCAAATTTGTTTTACATCGCCGGTTCACTATTTGTCTTTACCCCATTCACCAGCTAGGAGGGGGCTACTGTAGCGTCTTTTATTTCGCCCGCATCAATAACTTTTATCAACACGAGAGGGCGCTGTTGTTTGTTTATCACCTTTTCGTCGTCGCCATCTTTTGTTATCAAATCGCTCTCACATGTGAACATTATTGACTTTCCAAAAAGAGAATTTCTTAATCCAAGGACATCATCATCGATCCGGAGTGCGGTAGCTTGAACACGCAGTAGTAGGTGAGTGGATAAATAGCATTTCCTTCAACAAATTCCTACATTGGTCGGAATTGTTCAGGATGAATATTCAGACATGTATTAATAATTACTATTGCTGATATTCGTTCAGATTGTGAGGGGCATGTTCGTCCTTTCTCCCATGGGTCGCGTTTTGTGGCGCGTGTGGCCTGTTTTGTATGGGATAAGGTCTCACATTGCCTCATTTTGTAATATTACTACTAATTGTTATTACTGAGTACAGCCGAAATTGTAAGCATGGTTTAAGCTCCCGTCGCTTCAGTCGGGGCTAATATTTCTACCGGTGGTTCAAGCGGTGGAATTTTCAAGTGCATGGACGGCTGTAAGCTAATTTGTAAAAGTTGCTATTGTCTAATTGAATTGTTGGGGTTTGATCAGCCCTGTGATTTAATGTGGGCCGCTCGTTGCCCGTGAGTTAATGTGGGCCGCTCGTTGCCCGTAATTTTATGTGGGCCGCCCGTTGCCCATGATTTTATGTGGGCCGCTTATTGCCCGTGATTTTATGTGGGCCGCTCGTTGCCAGTGATTTTATGTGGGCCGCTCGTTGCCCGTGATTTTATGTTGCCCGTGATTTTGTGATGTACATGTATTGTGGAATCTGCCCGTGGTTTTGTGATGTTATTTTGGGACAGTTGTCTGTTTTTGTGATGGGCAAGCCTGCCCTTGTTTGTTTACTTATTATTACGTATGGGCAAACATTGCCCGGCTTTCTTGTAATTACCTTGGTTTGGGCAAATTGCCCGTTTTTGGCTAATTAATTGATATGGGCAAAAGCATGCCCGAGTTCATTCAATAAAGCCAGTTTTGAGCTGTGACAAAACGTCAGTCAAGTCTCTCGTGTGTTTATTGTGTATTCATCAGTGTATAATTCATTTTATCATCTTCATGATAAAATGCTTTATACACTGCAATACACATCCTGGATGGCGCCCTCTTTGTCTCATTTGCATTGGGGTCGATTGCCGTGGGCTTGTTTTTCCCAGGGGCGTTTTCCCCAGGTAATTCACTGTGCAAGAGTTTCCCGGGTTCATTGGTGGGCGGCAATTTTTGTTCGCGGGCCTTTTTCTGGTTGGCCAATTTTTTGTTTGGTTTTCGGGGGTTGCCAGTTTGGACCAATCAGGACCGCTCTTGCCAATAGGAACTTTGGGAGCGGGCGTCATTATTAAATTTGGCTCACTTTTGTTACAGCTTTTCTTTGAACCAGACCATTCAACCCACCTCCACCCCTACTCCAACCTTGTAATTTTGGTTCAAGTTTTGGGCTGTGAAGCGCATTGAGCATTGTTATTGGCCATATCTAGTGCGCTGTGCCAGATCTACGTATTTATTTTCACTATAATTTTAATACTGTGGGTACACTTGGGGTTGTGTTGTAGGAATTTGTTGTGACTGGCTTACTCAGTTAAAGATTAATTATTATAATAATAAGTAAGACTAATTGCGGTGACACCATGTGGAATCTCAATTGAGTAGTAATTAGTTCTGAAAAGAACTGGGGGTACAACTCGACGTTTCGATCGGTATGCTCTGATCGTCCTCAGGAGAATGCCGGACTCTGGAAAATGCTGCTGCTTAAGTAGACTGCTGGAGGATCATCCCATGAATGGATGCTGGAGGATTAGTTCGTTGAGGCGCGCAGGCGGGAAACTTTGAGACTATGAGACTAGGATCCTAGGGGTTGGGGGAGAGGAGTGTGTGCTCACTGAACTGAATCAGTTGTTAACAAGCACAGGGGAAGGAGGGTGGTTGACTTAGGATATAGGGATCCCTCAGTCTGGGGTGGGTTATGGACTTTGGATATAGAAGATCCTTCAGTCTGTAGTATAGGTCGCCAAATGTCGCTGATGAAGAAACCGATGTCCTGTGGCACAGTGTCGTGTTTGACGATCTCGATGGCCTCTCTGATGCGTCTGGGGTGCCATGCGTCGATGGGTGTGATGAGTTGGGCTGCCTGCCAGTCGATTTGGTGGTCCTTGATGTGCGAGTGCTTGACGATGGCGGACTTCTCGAAATCTCCTCTGCGGCCGTGTGCTCGGTGTTCCTTCAATCTGATGGGGAGATTGCGTTTTGTTTCGCCGATGTACACCTTACCGCACTCACAGGGGATCCGGTAGACTCCCGCTCTGTTGTTTGGGTCCGGTTTGTCCTTGTGGGTGTGTAGAAGTCCTTGGAGTTTGCTGGGGGCTGAGTGGAACACATCGATGCCTGCTTGTCGGAGGATGCGTTGTAGTTTGTGAGACGTCGAACCTAGATAGGGGAGACAAGCAGAGAGGGTTAGATCACTTACCTTGCTTTTGGAGTTTGGAACCGGCTTCGCTGTGCTGATCTTGTTGGGATTGTAACCGTTGCGTTTGAGGGTAGTTCGGATGTGCTGTAGTTCCTTGGGAAGGCTGTCCTAGTCACAAATGTTGTAGGCGCGTTGTACGAGCGTACGGTTGACCGATGACTTGATGCTTGGATGATGGAAGGAGCGCTGGTTCAGGTACCGATCTGTGTGCGTGGGCTTTCTGTAGACGTTGTGGTGTAGGGAGCCGTCTGGGTTTCTGGAAATGCCAACATCAAGGAACGCGATCTTGTCATCTTCTTCCGTTTCCATGGTGAACTTGATGCTCGGGTGTTGCTGGTTTAGATGTTGTAGAAAATCCTGGAGTGTGTCTCTGCCGTGTGGCCAAACCACAAAGGTGTCATCCACGTATCGGAGCCACAGCTTGGGTTGGAGGTCGGCGGTGTTGAGGGAAGAGTTTTTAAACTCTTTCATGAAAATATCAGCAAGGACCGGGGATAAAGGAGATCCCATGGAGGTACGTCCCAGCTGTCTGCTCGTAGAACTTGCCCTGAAACTGAAAACAACTTGAAGAGACACATGTTAGTAGCAAATCATGAATTTGGTCCGGGGTGAGTGATGTGCGATCGTCAAGAGAAAGATCTTGTACGAGTCTGTCCTTCACCAGGAGGCATGTCTCTGTAGTTGGGACATTGGTGAATAGGGAGACAACATCAAAACTAACCAAGATGTCGCTGGGTTGAAGTGTGAGGCCCCGGGTGATCTCAACGAACTGACTGGAGTTGGACACATGGTGTTGAGTGAGACCCACCAAGGGTCGGAGGATCTTAGCTAAATGACGGGCTGTGTTGTACGTAGGTGAACCTCTGGAGGCGACAATAGGGCGGAGAGGAACATCAGGTTTGTGAATCTTCGGCTGGCCAAAGAACCTAGGGCAGGATGAGCTGGATGGTCTGAGATGTCGGGCGAGTTGGATGGAGAGGCCACCGGCACGGTGGAGGGCAAGGAGTTTGCTAGCGACTCTTTTCTCTATGGATGGGATGGGGTTCTTCTTGAGGGGGCGGTATGAATCGGATAATAAAATGTGACTTACCTTGTCGGTGTATTGTGCTCGGTCCATGATGACTGTAGCGTTGCCTTTGTCTGCGGTGAGGATGTGGATGGAGCTGTCTCGTCGGATGTCCCGTAAAGCAGAAAGTTCTCCCTTGGAGAGGTTGGGCTTGGCTGGCTTGGCTTTACGCAGAACATCGCTCATCTGTAGTCTGACGTCATCAGCTGCTGTTTTGTTGAGTCGTCGCAGGGCTGGCTCAACTGACTGGATGATTTCTTCCGTTGGAATGGATTTGGGTGTGAGGGCGAAATTCATTCCCAGTGACAGTACTGATGTTTCGATAGGAGTGAGGGTGCGTTGGCTGAGGTTGACGACGGTGTGTTTCTGGAACGCGTCCTGTGAGCGGAGGTGTGAGGGTTGCCTTAGGGATATAGCAGATCCCGTAGGTTTACTTGAAGCGCGGTTGGAGCGAGATGTAGAAGATCTCCAAGACTCCGAGTCAGAAGGTCGTGGGGATACACGGGATCCCTTAGACCGTGTGAACGCGCGGGGGAATAGGGATGTAGAAGATCCCGTATCCAGTCTACTAGAAGCGCGGTTGGAGTGAGATATAGGAGATCTCCAGGACTCCGAGTCGGATGGTCGTGGGGATATAGAGGATCCCTTGGACCGGGTGAACGCGCGGGGGAATAGGGATATAGACGATCCCGTATCCAATCGTTGAAGTCGCGAAAACTTGCTGATCTGCTTCCGGCGGGTGGTGGTGAACACGTGTCTGCTCGAAGACGAAGTGCGGGTGGTGACTTTCTCGAAGTCCTCGGGGTGGAACGTGTCGCGAAATCCTTCTTCTAGGTGGGATAGACTGCGGTCGGTGTCGGCGAGGGAGGAACGTGTGGAGGCGATCCTCTCACGAAGCAAGGAGGCGCTGGCTGAACGTAGGATGCGGCGGGAACGGAGGCTGCGAACTGGGTCATGGAGCTGTAGGCCTGGCGGGATAAGGTTGGAGTCTCGGCATCGTTTCAGGAAGGTGAGGTTGTTCATGAGTTTAGAACGTCTGATCGACGCTCGTTCAAACGACCGAACCTTGGTAGTAGTATGCTCCCCGTAGAGCGTAGATAGGTAAAACTTGTAGCTTTGCATGGTGAGGATGATAAGTAAGACTAATTGCGGTGACACCATGTGGAATCTCAATTGAGTAGTAATTAGTTCTGAAAAGAACTGGGTGTACAACTCGACGTTTCGATCAGTATGCTCTGATCGTCCTCAGGAGAATGCCGGACTCTGGAAAATGCTGCTGCTTAAGTAGACTGCTGGAGGATTAGGAGCGGGCGTCATTATTAAATTTGGCTCACTTTTGTTACAGCTTTTCTTTGAACCAGACCATTCAACCCACCTCCATCCCTACTCCAACCTTGTAATTTTGGTTCAAGTTTTGGTCTGTGAAGCGCATTGAGCATTGTTATTGGCCATATCTAGTGCGCTGTGCCAGATCTACGTATTTATTTTCACTATAATTTTAATACTGTGGGTACACTTGGGGTTGTGTTGTAGGAATTTGTTGTGACTGGCTTACTCAGTTAAAGATTAATTATTATAATAATAGTAATAATAATAGCAGCAACAGTGCATACATTACAACTCTGTACGCAAAGTAAGCTCCCAACGGTTCAGTTGGGCCTGTTCTGACTGTGGGTTCAAACAGTGGAATTTTCACTTTGCATCTGACCCAATGTCAATGTCTGTCGACGTTTATGTTATTGTGCACTGATACGGCCATGGGTCCAGTTGGGGGCGATACATCTATGGCGTGCGGCCTGTTTTGTATGGGATAAGGTCTCACATTGCCTCATTTTGTAATATTACTACTAATTGTTATTACTGAGTACAGCCGAAATTGTAAGCATGGTTTAAGCTCCCGTCGCTTCAGTCGGGGCTAATATTTCTACCGGTGGTTCAAGCGGTGGAATTTTCAAGTGCATGGACGGCTGTAAGCTAATTTGTAAAAGTTGCTATTGTCTAATTGAATTGTTGGGGTTTGATCAGCCCTGTGATTTAATGTGGGCCGATCGTTGCCCGTGAGTTAATGTGGGCCGCTCGTTGCCCGTGATTTTATGTGGGCCGCCCGTTGCCCATGATTTTATGTGGGCCGCTTATTGCCCGTGATTTTATGTGGGCCGCTCGTTGCCCGTGATTTTATGTGGGCCGCTCGTTGCCCGTGATTTTATGTGGGCCGCCCGTTGCCTGTGATTTTATGTGGGCCGCTTGTTGCCCGTGATTTTATGTGGGCCGCTCGTTGCCCGTGATTTTATGTGGGCCGCTCGTTGCCCGTGATTTTATGTGGGCCGCTCGTTGCCCGTGATTTTATGTTGCCCGTGATTTTGTGATGTACATGTATTGTGGAATCTGCCCGTGGTTTTGTGATGTTATTTTGGGACAGTTGTCTGTTTTTGTGATGGGCAAGCCTGCCCTTGTTTGTTTACTTATTATTACCTATGGGCAAACATTGCCCGGCTTTCTTGTAATTACCTTGGTTTGGGCAAATTGCCCGTTTTTGGCTAATTAATTGATATGGGCAAAAGCATGCCCGAGTTCATTCAATAAAGCCAGTTTTGAGCTGTGACAAAACGTCAGTCAAGTCTCTCGTGTGTTTATTGTGTATTCATCAGTGTATAATAAACCAACATTACACCAAGACCATTCACACGCGGTTATGAGACATGGCGAAACAGAAGCACACTGTGTTTCTTCACTTCCGGGTTGTATTTCTACTGCTTACATGCTCTGTAAATGGTGAGTATTCACTCCGACATGAATTCTCTCTTGCAAAATGTAATTTTAATAACTTAGTATCTATATTATAACCGGCATCATTCATTGGGTGGTTTGGATTCGATTCACACGTTAGTCATTATGACAATTCAACAATTTCAAGTTTCAATTTGCGTAAATTTGTAGTCAAAGGTGGGAGATCGAGGGAGGGCATCTTTGACAATAACTTTACGCAAAGTGAAGGCACTTTGGGCATCTGTGTCCTTTGTTACTCCTATTCCCAAGAGGAAAAATGTTATGGGTAGAATGTCGTATCCGACCGCCACTTTTTCTCATTCAATATAACCAACAATGTAATCTTACCTACCTAGTATTAAGGTGGAGAACATATGGATGTTGATGGACATATAGGCCTACTTCAAATTATTCCAGGATATTTATTTCAAGAAAATCAGGCAGAATAAGGTTGGGTGATAACATGATAATAACTAATATCTCAGTACCTTTTTAGTCGATTACGATGTCGAGAACCTTTTCAAGTTATCGAGATATCGGCAAATCGCGATGGATATAAATATATCGCGATTAAACAAAAAATGGCCACTGTAAGTCGAGTGAGAAATTCCATGGAAACAAAATTTACAGTCTTTTCAGCTTTTTGGAAGTGGGAAACAAAAGCGAACTTCTTCAGAAGTACATACACAAATAGCTCCATTAGAAACTTTCCGAGTTTGAGGCCCCAAACTCGGAAATCACACATCCTTTTCAATGCAAATTTTGTTTAAGTGTGTTTACTTGTGTCAATAAACTTATCAGATTAGATAGCTAATCCTGCGGTAACTGAAATGTACACCGGCTGGCTGTGAGTTTGCAGAGAAAAATATCACATAGAAGGCATTAGTTTTCGGATTCCATTCTTGTATTTTCATTCTTTTGACAAAAAGTTATCATAGTTTCATTGTTTAATCCTGAAAAAGGACCAAGTATGAGCTGAGAACGTACGGCACACGGTAACTCAACGGCCGTGAAAATGCCAGCGTTGCGCGCGAATGGATATTTACTAAGGTTGCGATGCTTACTTATTAGGGTTTTGCAATAATGAGTCTAATATTTTAAAAAATCGATTCTAGTCGTCAATAAAGGTCGTTGGGTATATTTATTTATGTTGGTCATATAGTTTTAACGAAGTTGAACGAAAATAGTGAGCAACATTGTCCTACTTTTTTCAGGCGTAGGTTTTAAATATATGCCTGCGTACGCACCACACTCAACAGCGAGCATAGGCATGGTAGGTGATTTAACTGCGTGCAATAGCCTACACATATGGAGCTGTAGCAAAATAGGCCAAAGCGTTTATTGTTTTGATCGGTGGGGGAGGGGAGTACGCGGCGGGATGCAATTTTTTTCTGCAATTCAAAATTGCCATCCTCAAAAAATGTCCTTTTCTTTTTGAGGATTCCCTCTTTTGAATCAAATTACAACAAACAAATTTTCCCATTGAAAATCATTGCGACAATGGCGATTTCGGAATGCAGAAAAAAATTCCCGGCGGGATTGTAATCATCCATTATTTCGCAAGTGCGTTGATATGACATGGGTTTTGAAAAGCGTTGCTTTTGCGCTTTGCTAATTCATTGTGCACCACAGTACTTGGTTGAGAGTTAGACAAGACGTCCTGGTCTAGGTTTTCGCACGGGGCCGCAATTTTTTTTCTACGTGTCGTTAGCTTTGAAATCATGTTAAGACAGGCGCTGGACAATAATGCATGCCTGGAATTTCACGGCGGCCACGACGGCCATTGCCGTCGTTGCCCTTTTAGTGGCCGTGATGCCCCTTGCAAATGAACCAATATCACGGCCAATTTTGCCGTGCCCTTTATCCCCATGGCCGTTGTGCCCTTTTTGGAAGATCATGCCAGCGCGATGCGGCTCGGCACTTTCCGTTCACACACAAAATAAAAATTAAGTCAACGTTACACGTACGTACATGTACGTGTGAAGGATCAGATCAAAGGAAAACAAAATCACTGGACCCCAATGTTTGAATATGTATGCGTGAGACTTCCACGGTAATGCAGCGCAGCCGGCCAGAGCCACGACTCACGCCAGGTCCCCGTCTACATGCGAGCAGCATTTCACACGCACGAAGCCTATGTTAACGTTAACATTGTGTGAGTGACCCCATGATCCAATTCGCTTAACGAATATTTGTATTGGTTGTACATGTATGACAATGTATATGTTCTCGTTCGACCAATAAGAACAGTTTTTACGCGCTATAGGCATTGCATATACCGCGTAACGAATATTTCTATTGGTTGTATGATGACGTACAGTTGGTCGTTCGACCAATAGAAAAAATTGTTACGCGCTATGCATAGGGCATTGCACGCACGTGTTAACTAGACTGCAGTGAGCTTGTCCGAGTGCCTTCCAACGACTGCATCAATATATAATATATACATGTACATAGGCCTACATGTAACAGCAAAAGAAACTCCCCGTCACCCTAAAAATATTTATTTTCATTTTATAATTAATATAATTTGTTTAATGAAGAATATTATGAGTATGGAGTGAAACACGAACAAAATGTGGCAGATTTGTGATGACTCTGGAACTAAGCCACAACTCTAAATAAATATCTTCATGGTTGCTACCTCAACTTTCTACTACATTAATAGGTGAACTTGGAAAAGATTTAAACCACCCACCATAATAATACAAAAATGTGCCTCAACCCTTGCACAATACATGCACTAGGAAATAAATAGTGGCTTGTGCTGGTAGATCAGTCTTCATGCTTCAGTGGTTAAAAGTAGTACCGGCTGCATATCGCCTGTCACTCAGATAAAGGGATTAAAAGCCACTGTTTGTCCAAGCAGATAAGAGGTGTGAGTTGGTAAACATGAAAAGGATGTGTGATACTTAATTTTTCTCTAATGGAGGATTCCCGTAATGACTATGAAAATAAATTTGCGATTGTGACGCTTGTAGAGGGGTACATAACTGTGGTTATCGGCTCTAAAGCAATCATGCAAATCGTGACATGTTTGCCGATATATTGTGGATGAAAAAAATTGATATCACCCAAGTTTACCACACATGTACAAAAAAGGAGAGATTTTTTTCTTTTTATTTCAACTTTCTATCTGCTAATTATTACAAACTAGAACTTAATGATTAGGTTACCTTGCCAAAGCAGACACTTGGCATAAAATCCGTTATTCTGGGATAGCTAATTTTGATAAGATTTTTCAAAACATTTTTGAATTTAAAAATTAATTTAAAATTTAATTAAAATTTCACCAAAATTACCGATCTCACAATAGGGAACTTCATGCCAAAAGTTGGGCAAGCTTGTCTAATCACAAAATTTTAGATTGTAAATAATTAGCAGATCAAAAGTTGAAAAAATCACACCGTTTTTTGTACATGTGGGGTTAGGGGTCAAAGATACAGACGGATTCCAGTGTATTGCCCCTAGAATAGAGCCAAACAAACTTCACTTATATGTATGATGGTATTAAATGGATCAGGGAACGATTGCATTAAAAGATTTTCCATATATATAGCAATTTATGGTAGATAGAGATTAACCCTAACTCCCTAGGCCCATTTGCTTACACATAACCTGAATCCTCCAAAATCTTTCAGTAGTAAAGCAAGCACATGACATGTATGCACACGTGTTTCTAATCTGTTGTACATGGCCAGGGACCCTCCCTGCATGCATGGAGCAATAAACAGTGTCCACTGACCCAAGCACTGACCTTGCAATCACAACAACAAACATGGATGTACATTGGAAAGGCAAGTGTGCCTATTAACCTCAATCCTCCAAAATCCTTCACTTTAGCAAAGAGCATGTAGCATGTAACCTCAATCCTTCAAAATCCTTCACTTTGGCAAAGAGGATTTTGGAGGATTTGGGAAGGTTAGGGTTAAGGTTGTGCATTTTGGGTTATTTTGGGAACTGAATACCTGATATTGGAAATCTTTGGATACCCAGATACCAGTAAACAATTCTGTAAAAACATTATTTCATTCCTGTCTTTAAACAAAAATATGCATTCTATTTCGTTTTTTGGCATTCGTGACTTGAAATTGGATGTTTTGCATCTTTTCGCAATTGATGCAGACAAATTAACAATTATCCCTGCGCATTTATGGTAGTTCATTTGTTATTTTCACTTTCGTTTATGTGCCCTCAATTGTTGTTGTAAGTTATGAAAGTCACAAAGGCCTATCTTTCTTTTTTTAAACTTCTTCGAGACCGGTCTCAAGAATACTTATTTTTTGTCTTGGTCTCCCCCTCTGACCACCAGTTCTTTGTCTTGGTCTGGGTCTCAGACTTTGTGGTCTCGAATACAACACTGTTAATTGTTTGCACAAATTATTTGGACAGCAGCCATTTTTATGTCTGCTTCAGCTCTTTCCATGCTTTGTGTACAGGGCAGGTATAGGAAAATATTTCCCTCCCAGACAATGTTCGGACTATTATTATTATATTATCCTAAAATGTAATAGAGGAAGTAGTATAGTAGTGGGGCTCCTGGTGCAGTTAATAATTTTCAAAAAAAATGTTTTTTATAGAAAACAGATATTTCTATAAAAAAAGCATTTTTTTATAGAATGTTTAGAAGAATATGATGTGTGATGGATTAAAAAAAACATTTTTTATATAAATATAATTTTTTTTTTTAGAATTTAATATTGCCTGTGTCCCCTGAGATATTTGAAAATGGATTTAAATATAAATTGAAAATGTGTGTAGTAATAGGAGAGAATGATGAGATATTTTTAGAAAACGTGAAGAGGGTGATGGGGTGGATATGAAAATTTCCGACTCAATTTTGAGTGGGAAAAAAAGATATATAAAATAGGAGTTAAAAAATTTAAAAAACGAATTAAGATTATGTATGTAAATATTAAAGACGAGTATGGAAGGAAGAAGAAGATATTTATCGAGATGGAGTTTAAGAGAATTGAAGAAATTTGCGCGAGAACACAGACCGTTTATTGTTGTGCAAGATAGTAGAACGAATAAAGTAAATAAACGTTCTTATTACGATGCTGTAAAAAAAAATATAAAAACATATATAAAGGGTAAGCCATTATTTAAATTAACTAAGAGCCAACTTGCGGCTCTTATAGAAGCTGAAGATATTCCAGTGAGAGGAGGATGAGGCAGCGGACGAGGAGGAAGATATTTGCGAAAAGATTACTATAAGATTGTGAAAGATTGCCGCGATGGTGTTTTAGAATTTGGTGAACCAGCGATTGATGGTAGAGAATATTTGCGAAAGCGAACGATGACTATACCGGTTGGTCATAAAAGAGAAAAAGATATAAAAAAAATTCACCAGGGTGCTGAAGCACCGATAATCAAAAAGTTTACTTTAGATTTACGAGAATTTGGACCGTTAAAGTTTATGATATACATTGGGTTAAATTTTATAGAGAAAAAGATGATGGTGGGATTGAATTTTCGACGCTTTATCTTCATTTTTCTGAACAAGTAGTTTTATTTAATATGAATAATATTAAAGCTGAATTAGCTACGGGTTTTGATAGAATTGAAGAAGTTATAGAAAGATGTACCACAGGTGGTTCTGGATGGATTGTAGATCGTTTTGAACAATTAGATCTTACAATTTCAAAATATAGACCTTTGAGGGGTGGTTCTTATATCGAGCTACCTTATTACATAAGAAATAAAAAAGCATGCATCAACGTAAAAAACAAAGACGATAATTGTTTGCGATGGTCGCTTCGTAGCGCTCTTTTTCCCATTAAACAAAACGGTGAAAGAACGTCTAAATACCCGATAGAGGACGGTTTAAATTTTAGTGGTATCGAGGCTCCTACACCAATCAGTGAGATTAAGCAAGTCGAGAAACAAAACAATTTAGCGATAAACGTTTATGGTTTGGAAGGCGAATCAGTCGTCCCTTTATACATTAATAATAAAGATTGTGAGAAGGAAAGTATAAAATTATTATTGATCCAAGAAGAAGAAAAAGAAGGAACTAGATCTCACTACGTTTGGATCAAGGATTTTAATAAATTACTTTATAATCAAACAAAGCATAAAGCTAAAAAACACTTTTGCGATCGTTGCTTACAATGTTTTAGTTAGAGAAGATATACTTTTAGATCACATGAAAGAGTGTAGAGGTGTAGGTGGTAGAGCGGTAAAATACATGATGTCGATAAAGGGTAAAAACTATACATTAAAATTTACAAATTTTAATAAAAAGATGAAAGTTCCTTTTGTTATATACGCAGACTTTGAAGCATTTTTAGCTCTACAAGAGAGTAAAAATCTAGGTGCCAAATCTTTAATTAAGCAAGAGCACCTTCCGTGCGGTTATTCATACATCATCGTTCAATGCGACGGTAAAATGTGTTCATCTTTTACATACAGGGGTGAAGATGCCGTCAAACATTATTTAAATAAAATGGCGGATGAAGTAGAAAAGATGAATGAGATATTTAAGAACCCTAAAACAATGATTATGACGGAAGAAGATGTAGAAGATTTCAAAAATGCTAAACAGTGCTGGATATGCGAAAAATATTATTGGCACGACCCCGACAACCCCAATTGTCTTTGTTGGGTTTGTAGCAAAGAACGTTTAAAGGAATTAAATTTTCAGAAAGAAGAAGAAAAAGAAAAATATAAACTAAAAATAATAGAAAAATTTTAACAAAAACAAATAGAAAAATTTGAAGAAGATGAAAAAATAGAAGAAAAATTAGAAAAATTTAAACGAGAAAAATTAGAAGAAGAATTAGAAAAATTTGTACAAGAAAAAATAGAAAAATTTAAAAATTCTTACACAAAAGTTAGAGATCATTGCTACATAACGGGAAAATATAGAGGCGCGGCGCATCATAGATGTAATTTGCAACTGAAACTAGAACCGGGCAAAACATTTATACCTTCTTTTATTCATAATTTACGAGGATACGACTCTCATCTCATTATGCAAGGAATGAGTCAAACAAACGGAAAACTAACGTGTATCGCGAATACTATTGAAAAGTACATTTCTTTTTCAAACGATCAACTACGATTTCTCGGTAGTTTTAAATTTTTACTTTTTTCACTCGATAAAATCGTTGAATCGAGTAAATCTTTTCGTATCACGAAATTACACGAACCAAATCCAGAAAAATTTTATCTTTTAAAACAAAAGGGTATTTATCCTTACGAATACATGGATAGTTTTGAACGTTTTGAAGAAACTGAACTTCCTTCACAAGAAAATTTTTATAGTAGTTTAAAATGGTGAAGGTATTACAAAAAAAGAATACGAGCATGCAAAGAAGGTTTGGAATACGTTTGACTGTAAAACTCTAGGTGATTATCACGATTTGTACGTGCGTATCGATACTTTGTTATTAGCAGACGTTTTTGAAAATTTTCGCAACACTTGGATGAAACAATACGGTTTAGATCCAGCTCATTATTATACGAGTCCGGGTTTAAGTTGGGACGCTTTATTAAAACATTCAAAAGTTCGTTTAGAGTTGTTGACTGATATCCAGGCGCGGATCCAGGGGGGGGGCCGTGGGGGCACGTGCCCCCCGGGTAAATTGAGTAAAACAAAAAAAGGGGAAAAAAAGATTTAAAAAAGAGGGGGAGGTCAGAGAAAAGGAGGAGTATCCTAAACAAAATACCGGCGACAATATTAAACATCTGCTGTGTCTACTTTTGGCATAAAATAAATACTGAAAAATGCATCAAGAAAAAAAGGTTATCAATCATGCCATGGAACTGAAACCCTCTTTTGAGAGAAGACCGAAGTATTTCCCGGAGCTCGGGGATTTCAACTCTCTCCATCTCAACATCTAATCCTCTTGGGGGAGTTTATTACCTGGTTAAATGGCCACAGCCAGCAGGAAACAATTGATCACTTGACTGAATGATTTGCTAGTTTTGCCAAAATCCTTTTGAGTGGCCTAAACGCACACATTCTTTTCAATTAATAAAATATATCCAGTGCCATCATGTCCAGTAATGAAACCATGTATTATTGTTTTGATCGTTGAAATTGGTGCCACAAACAAATAGACCTTGGCTTTTAAAAGAGAAAATCGTCTCATCATGATAGAGTTGTATTTGTACCCAAAAACCACGAACGTTCTTTGACCAAAGTACATCACGTAGTATACTTCGTTTGAGCAGCTTAATTATCTGGGCTCCTTGCCAAAATTCCTTTGCAGTGAATATAGCCTTGAATGCAAGGCTGTGATGCATCTCAACAAAATTATGGTCGTATCATCTCTCCGTTAGTTACTAGTTAGTAAGTTTTGTTTATAGGCCTGCTTCAAACGTCGAACTTTTGCCGTATCTAATTCAAATAATGACCCAACAATTTACATTATTTGAATTAGACACGGCAGAAAGTCGACGTTTAAAGCAACTGACTTCTGCCGTAAGTTCGACAGGCAGGTCTTGCCGCTCTGAACGCCAGCTCGTCTCTGGACTCTTTCAAGCGAAGAGATATTTTTTGTGATATGGGGTTTCCAAGCAGTGTTCCCATATCAAAGATGTGGTCTAACCAGTGTGAAGTATAATTTATCTTCGATGGACTTTCAGGCCAGTCTCAGTTAGCCCTTAGCAATCTTCTGAGGAACTGATTGATTTATTTTAGTCAACCCATTCTTGAAGACAATTTTCCTCCACGAATTTAGTTAATGGAGATGACTTCATAAAGTTTAACACAGCCTCATTATGGCAATTAATTGATTGCAGTTTCTTTTATATTATATTTGATTTTCCACAGAAGCTTCGGTGATAAAAATATCCAAGGATGTGTCTCATAAAAGGTTGATAAAAAAGGATTAAAAATTAAGGGTGCAGAGTAAAAAATAAAGCCACCATCCAAGGTGAACAATGCCTTCAGTTTGGTGTACTGTCATTATTGAGAAAAGTGGATTTTTTGTATCAATTTCCAATGATGATTATAGTGACTTTTTTCAAATACTCCCCAAAATTAGTTAGTCTACATTTCGTTTGCAATCGGTAGTCTGTGAACGGGTGCAAAGCAAGCTAGTCTGGTTTCTTGACCCGATTCCTCCACGTCTATAAATTGTTCCGTTTCGTCTGAAGAAGGGTCGGGGTACCGTGTGGAAATTACAATCGCCGATGTCAATTTACTGTCGGATTCTACGCCAGTACGCATAGTCCTGCGAAGTACGATGAGTCTTGCAGCTGATCTGCCGATGGTTTTAACACAGGCCAAGGAACAGTATGAAATCAAGCCCTTTTCTTGAAAATTTCAACTGGACTGAATTAAAACCAAGAAAAATTCCGGATAAATTAAAACTGAAGTCAAAAACTGCAAATTAAATGCCAAAAATCGGGGAGGGAGAAACTTATATTGTTGTAGTCATGACATTGCTAAAATAATGGCTAAAATAATGATATATATATATATATATATATATATATATATATATATATATATATATATATATATATATATATATATATTCTCCATATAATCTTGAAAACTTTTGCAAAAAAGTCAGGTGAAACTGGCCAGGAATCGCCTCAGATTGCACCACAGAGCATCCAGAATCCAAAATTTCCCTTAAGCGGGCTGCGGACCCCACGCCGTAAAGGCTTCGCGCTTCGCACTTTGCGCTCGCGATCGCATTTGTCCCTGTTGGGTGTGCCCCCCGTCTAAAAAATTCCTGGATCCGCGCCTGATATCGACATGTATTTATTTATAGAAAATGGTTTGAGGGGAGGAATAGTTATGGTGAGCAATAGATACTCTAAAGCAAACAATCCCAAATGTGATGGTTACGATCCATCAAAACCAACGAGTTACATTATGTATTTAGACGCGAATAATTTGTACGGTCATGCGATGAGTCAACCATTACCAACCGGTAAATTTAAATGGTTGTCTCAAGAACAAATTAATGTTTTTTATCATAAAAAAAAGAAAAAAAGAAAATATAAAAAAGGATTAAAATATGGAAGAGGACGTATTTTAGAAGTTGATTGGAATATCCATCTAATTTACACGATTCTCATAACGATTATCCGCTCGCGCCAGAGAAATTAACGGTACCAGAAGAATGGATGTCGCCGTATCAACTTAAGTTATTAGGTGACAAACCCGCTCCAAACGTTCAAAAATTAGTTGGTAATTTATGTAACAAAACGAAATACGTTATTCATTATCGCAATTTACAAAAATATTTACAACTCGGTATGAAACTAACAAAAATTCATTGAGTTTTAGAATTTGATGAATCATGACACCATGGATGAAATCATACATTAATTTAAACACTCAATTCAGAAAAAATGCAACGTCAGATTTTGAGAAAGGGTTGTACAAACTGATGAATAATTCAGTTTTTGGAAAAACGATGGAAAATGTACGAAATCGCATTAACGTGGATCTCGTGAGACCAAACGATATATTAGACAAAGAACGCATCCGTAAAAAAATAGCAATGCCGACTTTTGCTGAGCAAAGGATCTTTGAAGGCTTTGACTTAGCGGCGATTCATATGTAAAAACACAAGTCTCGTACTTAACCGTCCTATTTATGTAGGAATGGTTATTTTAGAATTATCAAAACTCCACATGTACGATTTTTATTACAATCACTTAAAAAAGAAATATGGGGACAAGATAAAAATTACTTTACACGGATACAGACAGTTTAGTGGCTGAGATTCAAACCAAAGACGTTTATAAAGACATGGAAGAAGATATGGATTTATACGATTTTAGTAATTATTATAATAAAGAAAAAGAAAAACAAAATTTTTTATATTCTGAAGAGAATAAAAAGTGATTGGAAAATTTAAAGATGAGACAGCTGGAAATCTTATTTCTGAATTTGTTGGTTTAAGAGCAAAAATGTACTCGATACTTTTATCGAAAGAAATAGAAATAAAAAAAGCTATAGGCTTAAGACCTAGCGTTTTTCGAAAGAAATAAAAAAAAAGCTAAAGGTGTTAAAAAACAAGTTTTAGAAAAGAAAATTAACCACGAAAACTTTAAAGATGTTTTATTTCAAAATAAACCGTATCATCACCATATGAAATTCATCAGAAGTATAAAACATCATCTTTACACTATAGACGTTCACAAAAAATCGATAGACGGTTTCGATACAAAGAGATATATTTTACCAGATGGAATACATACTTTAGCTTACGCATATGAATTTGTCATGTTCACATAAGCGATTTTCTGTCTGAACACACATTTATTAGTAGAAAAACGGTCTTAAAACGCCCCTTTTCCACACATTTTAAGTAATTACTTTTTTTACCGTGCAGGCTATTTCACCGGGTAAAACGGTTTTATAAATTGTGTTTCATTGCAGTCCTAATATATATCATAAATATTTTTGGGGAAGAAAAAAACCACCGTATATTTTGCTTTCAAAAATCCGAGTTTGGCCTGTTTTCCTGTGGAAGGGCTCATTTTTAACCGCTCCACGCGGCGTTCTCTTGACGTATTTCCTTACTGGAGTATCAATTTCAACAGGGTAAACAACCACCAAACAGATCAGATCTTACTGTTTCCATTGATCTAAAGCTTTTTCTGATTGGTTGGAAAAAACCACCGTATTTTTTACAAAGACATAGTGACCAATGACAGCCAACGTCTGATTCTGCATTCGACAAGTCATTCTCCATTGCTTTACACGTGTTATGCATTCTTCAGCTACTACATAATCTATCAAAAATGATGAGACTGATTTGGATATTAATTGTATATTGAATAGACATTGTGATTTGGTTTGTAATGGTAAATAAATAGTGATTTTCTTTTGTGAAATATTTTGTCTTGGTTTCACATCAGTGTAAAGATTATTGTTCTCTAAACCTTACCACTTTGTTCCACCCATTTTGTGAATGGAAGATCCCACATTCAGGTTTCACGGACGAACGCACAGCCCAACAGAGATAACGATAATCCGCTTACTGTACCCAGTCACTGAGTGCATTAAACAGTCAAATTAAGTGAACAAAATCGGGGGTAACAAATTCATATGGTTATTATAAAATAAAAAAAAATTCTAATCGGTGGATTTTCTGTATCAAATGGAACAATTTGTAATTCTTCTCTTACAAAACTACGTTTGGGACCCGAGTCTAAATAATATAAGATGGGTTGATTTTGAGCTTTCATAGTTTTATTAATGTTATAAATGTTTATACTCCATATCGGATCAGTCGCACGGCGTCTCGTATCTTTTTCAGCTTCACCGGGTGCGTATAAATATCTAACTCGAGCGTTTGCATTAATTCTTTTTTCATTCTTTTTAATAGCTTGTGAGGCTGGATTTTGTTCAACAAGTTTTAGTTTAATCGCATCTTTAGGTTTTAAATTTATAAGTCTAGTTGTTGTAATATTTAATGCTTTTATAACCAATGGTAATCTTTTAACCCATTCTCTCGATCTTGTATCCGTTGTTATTTCTTTAGCGTATTGATGAGAAAATAATCTTTCGGCTAAAGTTCTATTAAATCGTTCAATTACCGGCTTCGCTTCTTTGGACTAATACATTATTTTTACTCATTATTACATTGACACTCGACATAAATTCTTTCCCTGGATCGACTTTTAAAATTTTAGGCCAAGTGAGTGGAGAACGTTTATAAATTTTTTCAAATGCATTACTTACTCGCGCCGCGGTTTTATCGATTAACGGTTCAGCTTCTTTATACCTACTAGCTTCATCTGCAATAGTTAACGCGTACTTGTACGTATTTTTACCGATCGTATCGTGAGGAAGAAACAATAAATCAGCTTGATGAACCTCATTTGGTATTTCTAGATTCGAGTTTGAGCTGGTTGGTCTAGGAATGTAGGTGGGATAAGGTAAATAAATTTGCCACAGCGCTTGCTTTTTTATCCACTGTAAAACTACTTTTTTGAAATGTTAGTTTCTTGAGCTAATTTATCGATCGCTCCAAAACCTTTCCAGTGTCCTTTTGGACTATAATACACATTTTCGAGTTTTGTTTTCGTTCGTTTATCCATTTTATTATTTTATAAATATTTTTTTAATCAAGTAGATTTCATAATACTGTCTGGTAAAACATTCTGTCGAACTAACCACGTTTGCGTCATTAACGCTCCTCCAGTTAGAACAGCCAGTTTTATACCGTCTTTGAGATCAAACTTTCCTAAATCGGGTGGATTTATTTTTAATACTTTTTTAGCCCCCATGCTGTATAAAACGGTTATAATTCCTACGACTGCACCGTGATAAGCCGCATTAGCGATTCCTTTTGTATCTATCATTGACGTTGTTGAAGACATATTTTATAGTATAGATATTTTTTTTTTTTTTTTTTTTTTTTTTTATTACATTCTGAAAACAACCGCTTCTTTTTTAGTTTCAACCTTTATTGGACTAGCAGCAATAGTTTTTACCGCAAGCGGCAAAGCTACCGGTTCTGGTTGTGCAGCGATAGTTTTTTTTAACGCTACTTGTACGGTTAGAGTTTATGTAAATATAATATACAATACCGTACCTCCAACGGCTATTACTCCTAGTCCGATGTACAGCATGTTTATTTCATCGCTTTCTTCTTTCGCACTTGTAACAGCGAAAGCTTTTTCTTTAGTCGTATTTACATCGCTAATAGCTTTCTTTTTTAATTATTCCTTTTTCTTTCTATTCCATTCTACGAGTTTTTGTCCAGTCGCTTGTCTTTTTGGATTTTTTTTCTCGTCGGTGTTCTCGTTACCGCTAACGGCGTTCTCGTTACCTCCGTTGCTTCTGCTTGATTCTCCATCGTCTTTATTATCTAAACACGATTCTTTTTTATTTTTAAATGTTTTGTTGTAATTAACATCGCTACGAGCGGCGCTAACAACATTCCGTACTTGTAGTATATTTCGCATAATACGCAAGAAAGAGCGCTTGAAATGAATGGATCTTTTTCTAAATCTGTAATTAATTTGTCCTCGTCATCGATTTCAAAATGATATCCCATCAAATCGATATAGTTTAAACTCGATCCTAATGCTTTAGCGTAATGAGTTAGAATTGCGCTACCTAACGAAGATGTTATTTCTTGACCTAATTTAGCTTCATATTGCGTGTATAATTTATCTTGATCAACTAAATTTAAAGCTTCAGTTTCACTGACAGAATACTCTTTACCAAGATATTGTTTTTATTTTCCTCCAGCAACGAATGCAAGGAGCCGATCGTTGCGTTGATTTTCATTAAATTGTGGTAACGATGATTTAGCGCAACCTGTTGTTGCTGTTGCTCCAGCGCATGCTGCAGACTCTTCATTTAAAAAATGTTCAACTTGTTCCATTCTTATATAATACTCTTTAAAAAAAATGTTTTAAACATCTTTATAGTATTTTTTATTTATTTAAAAATTGTTTAAATTCATCAAAATCTTTTTTATCATCTTCATTATTTATATTTATATTTATTTTATCTATAAATTGTCTAACTTCATCTAAAAGTTTCTCATCATCTTCATTATTTATATATTGTCTAAATTTATCTATAATAAATTGTCTAAATTCATCTTCATTATCTATAAAATGTCTAAATTCATCTAAACGTTTCTTATAATCTTCATTATTTATATATTGTCTAAATTTATCAACATTTTTTCCAAATTCATCTAAAAGTTTCTCACCATCTTCATTATTTATATATTGTCTAAATTTATCAAAACATTCTTGTTTCATTTACATATATAAATTATAATTATAATTTATTTATTTTTTGAAATAATATTTTAATAAGTAACTTGTTAAGTAACTTGTTAAGTAACTTGTTAAGTCTTATTAAGTCTTGTTAAGTAACTTGTTAAGTAACTTGTTAAGTCTTGTTAAGTAACTTGTTACGACTTGTTAATTAACTTAGTCGAGTATTGCATAATTGGTAGGTTGATCTGTTTTTAAAATTAACTTGCTATGTTTCACTTTTTTAAATGTTTCATGCACTTGCGTTCTCAACTCTTTTGTTGGTATGACGTCATTTTCTCGAAGACAATTTTCGAACGAGTCTATCTTTACAATAAAATATACACATCCATTTTAGTTGCTCTCTAAAACTTTTCAATACGCTATTATATTCTTGTGAAAGAATGCAACAGCTGTGATTAACGTGTCTTCCGCTAAAAGCTAATTGGGTAATCATACATTTTTTATTCTCATTAAAATTTGTATACTGTAAATCTTTAGTCGCGCTACAGTCGTCGAAGATAAACAACGTTTTATCCCCTTTATAAACGTCGCTATAAATTTCTATCGCTTTGTTTAACGAAACTATAATCAGATCTTCAACGAGCACTCGTTCGTCGTTCCAAACCCATTTTCTATTTTGATACGCTTGATTTACCGCAACTATTGGACATACAATAACTATATATTCAAAATATTTATGATATTCTTTTTGTAACAAATTTAAAACAAATTCTGTTTTACCACATCCGGTTTGTCCGCAAATTAACCCGGCGTGTGGATATTTCGGTAACATTTTAATAATAGTCAAGATGTTAATATATCACGGAATCAAATCGACCTTTTTTGATAATGAGTTGTGCATCCATGATAATAAAAGTGAACAAATATAATTCACCCGCGGTTTCCGCTTCTTTATCCATTTGAATAGTAATTTCTTGGGATAAGTTTTGTACTTGTCTTCCACTTCCGTGTATTTTGTTATCGTCGCTACTTCTCATATCTAAAAACAAACCGTATCTATTAAGTAAATAATCGGCTTGTTTCATGTTGGATAAATTTAATGCTTTAGTTACTCGCATGGCGTGTTCTTTTTTCGAATCTCCAAAATATTTTTGAATTTCTTCCCAGTGTTGATATCTGCGCATCCCTTGCGCGTAGAGTTGATTTGGAACTCCTTCGATAGTAATTGAAACTTTTTCAATTTTTGGACTATAAAATTTCCACGTTTCCTTTACGTCAGGCTCTTTAAATAAAAACAATATTCCTTTCATGCTTTTTGCCGGTGTATTTAAATTTATATTCCACGTCGTATCGCGTTTGTTTAATGGCATCACGCTTTGTCTCAAGACTCTATCGTACAATACCTCTACCTCGCCCGTATATTGACTTTTAATCGTTTGCGCGAGATTAGGCATATTAACGACTTCGTATTCTGAAGAAATTCCGCTTATAATGTATTTTGCATTATCATCCGTGCTTTTAATCACTTTAGAAAATTTATTAAACTCGAGTTCGTAGCTCAACCGATCTCCAATTCCAGATAGAAAATACGGTTGATGATCGGTCGATAATTTAAAATCGAGTGGAGTATGATATCTATTTTTCAAACAATCCGCGATAGCTTTGTCTTTCCTTCATTACCGGCAGGAACGGCGTCGCTGGCACCTACTCTTAATTTCGTTATATTAGCATTTTCGATTCCTTGGTACGCTAGATTTTCTCGTTGATCTTTTGTTAACCACTCATCTTTGTAACAATTAAATACATCCGCGTCGTCTAAACTAAACACTTCATTTCCCTCCATTTTAATAGTTATATTTTATACGATGGCTCTGCCGATGTTGTTTACGATCGTTCTCGTATCGTCGTCTGCTGACTCGAGATTTATATTAAAAGCTAATCTAACCGTATCCGGAACAATGACATCGCTCTCTCCTAAGTTTGGAAAACGAACCGTCAACAATTGATTTTTGTACTCGGATTGTTTGTAATGACGACTTTTTGACGTATTCCTTTCATACCCAATGGTTTTCTTAATTTTCTGTATGGATTTAGTTTATCTCCGTGCACGTTAATCATATCTTATAGTATAGAAAACATTATTTTTTTATTTTAATTAAAAATATGTTTTCTAAATTATAAACAAAATGGTATCAATAGCGATGATGGTGGGAGGTGCAGTAGTAAATGCATTAGCCTTTACTGGATCAATTTTTTTATTTTCTAGTTTAAGTAATGGAACAAAAGAGACACGATTTAGCGCTAGAACAACTTGAAAAAGCGACAGATGAATTTAGTACAAAGCAATCAAAATATCTAGATTTAATAAATGATCGATTACTAAAAGAATCAAAGGCTAAAAAAACATTTAACGATATAGACGAAGCGATGAATGAATATTATATCGTGACCGGTACACATTTTGATTTACCGAAAGATTTATGCAATGAGCCTAAACTAGAGGATTTTTACATTTCAAGTGAAGATAAAAAAAACTCGAGAAATTATATTTATAATTTTAGGTATGAGTGTAGTAGGTTACACGAGTTATAAATTATTAAAGTCTGATAAAAAATAAAAAGTAATTGTAAAATGGCGGAAGGAGGGATCGAAATGGAAGGTTTAGGTGATGACCTACAACAATATGTACAACAAGAAGAAGAAACTGAATTTCAGCATGCGCTGGAGCAACAAGGTGAATACGAAGAACTAGATAGAGAATTACAGGAAATATTAAATAGATTAGCGTCAGCAACGGAGGTAGATATAGTTGATGAACCCACCTCGGAAATAAATATAAACGCGCAAATACAAACTATATTGATTGAAAAATTAAGATTGAAATTAAAAAACGAGGGCTATGAATTAAAAGAATTAACAATGCGTGAGCGGTTTCATCGTTTAACAGATGGTTTCTATTACGATGATGTAATGTTAACGCTTAAAAATCAACCAGAAACTTTTGCTGCACTAAGTACGATAAAAACTAGAGCTGTAAAAGCTGGACACTCTGGCATTGATTTTATTAGAAATCAGTTAGGTGTAATTAACTACGGTTTAAAAAAAGAAGGAATATCAAAAAGACACAAGAGAAAGTGAGTGAAACTTTAAAAAAGCTAGAAGCTCCATCAGTTACTATCGATAGAACACCTCTTCGTAGAGATATAACGCATGAGTTACCAACTACACCGCAACAAGATCAAGCTCTGCTGGAGCAACAAGATCAAGATGTACAAGAAGAGGATGATTACTATTACGACAACAATGGTATTCAGCTGGATGATCATTCGGTGGAGCAACAAGAAAATAATGCTCCAGCGGTCACCGCTGACGCTGCAGAAGAAATAGTTAAAGAATTTGTTGCTTATCTCGCGCAATATGCTTCAAGTCGAGAGGAAACGAATGTATACCGTGAATTAATGGGTTACGTAGATCTCATGAAAACATCGCGAGGACACAAATTAAAATTTGAAGCTGAATTGTATGCACGAAACAAAGAATTAACAACAGTTAGATCAAGAATCGCTCTTGATATAGGAGATGAAAATGCGATGGAACAACTTGTACAACGAGAGCAAGAATTAGTAGACGAAATATCTGTACTAAAAGAACAAATAAGCAAGTTTGATTATGAAAATAGTAGTCAATTAAATATAATAAAAGAAACATTATATAGAATAAAAAATACAGACAAAACGCTGAGTGAAAGAATAAAAACTTTATTTAGAGAACAAGGCGTAACGATAGTTAGTTTATTAACGGCTGTTAGTATGACCATCGCTTTTATCGTTGAATCGACAGTAAATGCTGTAAAACCTACCGTAGTACCAACACCAATTCCTCCTACACCAACCAACGGAGGTGCAGCTGGTGTAAAAGAGCGGATCAGTAGTAAGTTGGTTATTTACTACAATTTCAAAAGTAGTAACATGGACGGCGGAACACGTATGGCTAGCTTTGTCCGTAGTCGGAGTTTTAGGTTTAACCTATATACAAACATCGGCGTAGCCGCTTATGTCAACAGCATGCGCTAGCTCTACTGGAGCAACTCGTAAATCATAATTCCTAATCCAGTAATAATCGCGAAACCAATAATTAAAGCATTTTTTTTCATCTTCATGAGTGGCTTGCGCCGATGTAGCTTCGCCTAGCGACTGCTCCAGTGGTCGTTTAAGCTGTTGAGTTTGGATTACAGCTGGTGGAGTGGTAGCTAGCGAAGCTGGGACGGGTGTTGAATTCATGTCTTGATTTAATCCGAGCGATAAATTGGACGTCGCGATTAAAATATTATTATTGTATCCCGCGTACGTACCTATGCGTAAATTCATATCACTCGTCATCATGTATAAATTTTCACCGATGGTAAAGTTTAATTGTGATCGAGCGTATGTTAGATTATCTTGATATCGTTGAATAGAAGATTGTAAATTAACCGGAGAATCAATCTCTGCATCTAGAATGTTTAAAAATTCTCTTTTCGCATCTAAACCCGTACCAGGAACAAGAATTACAGTTTTTGCTTGAGCTTTGTTCTTATAGAATCATTGATTCGTTCCGTACCTATATCTGTAAAACCTTGAGACTCGTCAAGTATAAATTTAACCCAAGCGAACTCTGTAGCGGGAGATTGTGAAATGTAACCTACTCTAATGGTATGTTCTTTACTATTATGTACACCATCGTCAAAAGCCATTCTTTTTTCACCAGTTTCAAAGTCTGAGGAGAGGTGATCGAGGGGAATGGGTTTAGGGTGTGGGTCACGGATAATAGAATTATCGTAGTTGTGTCCGGGTACCGGATCGTATCTTTTACCAACGTTCCTCCACCAATAAGCGGTGCCTAGTCCATTGCTGTACGTGTCAACTTGTTGTTTCCAATTTGAATGGGGTGAAACGTGAAATTCATTACATATTTTATTATACGCACCAATGTCTATATTATTTTCAAACGCGCTCCAAAAAATTTGAAAAGATGCGGGACAGCTCATTTCTTTGAGCAATCGTCTAATTTGATAATAAACGTGAAACTTGAAAAAACTACGAATCATCATGTTTAAATGAAACAAATGTTTATAACTCACGCCGCACCCCGTCGTACTACACCACGTTACAAAATTTATTTGATTCTGTTAAAATTTTAGCGGATAGAATTCCAATCATTTACAACATCTTCGTTAGAGACGTGAGGCAACTTGTACTTGTTAAAAGGATCGGCGAGTTTTACGTTAAAAAACTCTGTTTCATTAACGTAAATATTTATAGTCGTTAAATCTAGAGAAGTAACTTGCTGAGCGGGTATATAATTTCCAGATTGAGAATACCGTTTTGATAAATTACTCTGAAACGCTATCGGAATAGACATTTTATTATAATACAATAATAAATTTTAAATAATAAATAATAAATAATGCATCATACGATCGAAATTAAAAATTTATATAATACAATCTCGTTAAATAATACGATCGATAATCGTGACGGTAAACTCAGTATTTCATTAATAAACGTTAACATTTGGGTCGGTTACTATAACATACGTAAAAAAGAAAAAATAACGCTATGGAAAAGCTGGTTAAACGAATTAAATGAGCAAAGATCTAGCCAAGATGTCGTAGATGTCGAACCCGGACTTTATAACATTAATGAAATTATCGACATTGTATTAAAAAATGCACCTTGGACAACGTTTGTCGTCGATAAAAAAAATAGGTAAATCTATTATAAATATTACTCAACAAAGACGAAGAATTAAATTTTCATTGGGATTAGCTAATTGACTCGGATTTGATAATGAATTTCTAGCTGAGGGAAATCACGATGGAAAAAAAACTCGATTTACTACCTTTTAAAATGATATACATTCAATGCGATCAAATTTTGAGATTTCCTAATGCAATGGTGTTTAATATTAGTCCATGTCTATGACTGATAAAATGTCGATGATTGATAATTGATATCAACATTTTGTAAAAGTATACTCAATTTTCACCTACCAAACTCTCCTAAAAAGTAAAATAAGGCTTACATGTACATTGTATTTAATTTACAACCTACTGAAGCCTGTATTCAAATACTAAACAAATCCACAATAAATTGTGTATAGTGAATAGTAAAACAATTGGCTCTATAGGTTGGGGGGCATTGGGGGCATTATACATGTAGTTTATGCTATTAACAAAATTAATTTGTATACCAGAACACATCTGATTCAGTTAGATGACTCGGCCTTGACTCAAAACCCAAGCATCTTCCCTTTTAAAACATGATCAGTATTTTCACAGAGCTGTAAAAGGTGATACAAGGGCAAGTTTCCTTCCTGTGGTGGCATGTATTGGCATTGTTATCCCAAGAAACTTCCTCCAATATTTTCTATTGAGTGGTTTCAGTTTCCTTTGTCTGTTCTAGAAGAGTATTTGTAATTTTAGACTCTGTTTTGAATATATGTAGTATGGCAAAAAATTCCCTTTTTAGAATTTCAGAAACATATTATGTAAGAATGCTCAACTTGTGAATTTGAATGTATCTTTTTGCTGATTGAATAATGAGGAAAAGAGTATTCATTTTCAAATAAAATTTGAAGTGGGGTATTAAATTGAATGGAAAAGTTTTGAAATTAGCCAGGAAAACCTTTACTCATTAATTTGTTTCCAAGTCAAGTCACGTCACAAGTAATGTTTTCTTAGTGAAAGTAAACAAGCCTTGCTGATTTAATGTTGCCCATTCTTCACTGTTATAAAGTTACTAGGCACCAATCAGAACGTAAATCCATTAACACATAATCCTAACAAAAACTACTTAAGGAGCTGCATCTCTGCACAACCCTGTTCATTTAAAACTCTAGAATTTTTTTAAAAATTTTAGACTCATTTCCGAATGTGTAGTATGCCAAAAATTCCCTCCTTAGAATTGCAGAAACGTATGTACAGTAGTAATACCAAAATGGTACATATTGGTGAATTGTGTTAAAAAGTACTTGGCAGTTGGCCCCCAACTTCTTTTCTTTCAGGTAACTGTATACCAGTGGTATATATATAGATGTGTGCATGGGTAGGGGAGGGGAGGGGGACACATTTCCATAGGTAAGGCCTGTATAACTGTAATTTCCTCCTCCCATCTCCCTTCCCCCCACCTCCCTTTACCCTCCCCCCACTTGCTATTCCTATTTAAAAAAATTAAAAATTCTTGTCATCGACTCAAAATTTTACAGGTTGGTTGTTTTACTCTCGATTCAAAGAGAGTGAGCATGCTTGTAAAAGTTTAACCCTCCTACTTCTGGTACCTTTTTCATCCAAGTTGATCCACCATTTGAAACCATTCGCTTTTGTGGTTTTGAATGGTGAAATAACTGTACAGTATTGATTCCCCCAAATGGTTTTGAATGGTAGGTCAGCTAATACAAAACCTTGTTTGGATCTTTCTAAATGGTAGTACAGCTAATACAAAACCTTGTTTGGATACTTCTAAGTGGTGAATCAATGGACCCACTATGCATTTGAATGTTCAAATGGTATCACCATGTGTGTACAAAACCAATGGGCATTTTGGTAAGTGGAAATTTTGAATGGTTTCAAATGGTCAAACAGTAGGAGGGTTAAAGTGTTCACAGATTTTCAATTTCAATTCAATTCATTTTATTTCCATATCAATACCATTGAAAAAAAAAATTAAATGTGTTACAAAAAAATGGTAGCAAACAAAATTATTATGACAAAAAAACAAAAGAAGCAAAATTAATAAGAGAAGTGATAATCATGAATAATATAGATACGGGTGGTATGATATGGAGGGGGCTCATATAAAGCAAGGTTGTTAATTATGAGCTCCCTAAAACTGGGAGTGAACTGTTCACGTTCTCGAGATCAAGTAATGAAACCTATGAAAATATAGTAGGAATATACATTTACGGTGATTTAAAATTCTGGACCCCCAAAAAAACGTGAACAGAGCACAAGCGGAAGATTTTAGGTTGTTACAAGACAAACACGTAAACGCATAAAATAAACAAATGCACAAAATATGCAAAAGAAAAGGAAGTATCAAATAAATTTTACGGTATAAAAATAGATAAATGTTTTTAGATGACATTTTAAATTACATACATCAGTAATCAACTTGCAGAAATATTTTAAACCAAAAACTTCATAACAGCATCAAATGCACATGGATAATAAATTCAAACATCTGAACTTACATAAACCATTGAAATAAAAATTTGATAACATGTACATGCAGGCGCAGGTTAGAAATTATTTTATGAGAGCAAAATAGGCATTAATGATACACGTAATGCCAAAATAAATTGAAATGCATGCTATTCAGGAATACAAGAGTAGGCTACTGTGAGCATATCATTAAATAAATTAAGTATAAGTTTATGGATACTTGTAGTTATTTAAAATTATTCTCTTAAAATTATATTTAAAAGAATTTAAGGTTTTGTGGTTGGTAAGGGGTGTATTAAGAGAATTCCATAATTTCGGCCCATCATACTTGATGGTACATTATCTACCCAATTACAACATTTCTTAATTATAATCTGAAAACTTTCTTGATGTGAAATTGGTGATTGTGTCAAACATCCTGATAAAGGTGATTGTCCATTTCAAGGGCAATATTATTCATCTGACATGCTGTAACGTCATGTACACTACAAATTAGAAAGAGATCACACCATTAGAATGCATTCAAACAAATCTGAATGCATTTTCTTTCTTTTTTTGTAAATCCACAAACAAAAAAGCTGAAACTTTCACATGTTGGTTACTATACTATTCTAAAATTTTAAAGTAGCATATTTACAGATATTTTACCAATGGTGAATGGTTCCATTAAAGGAAGGTAATACCTGTGGGAACCGATTAAATTCCACTTAGTGTGTTTTATAATTGGAATAAGCACTTTAGGGGGTATAAAACAGGAATTCTAGTCACCTCATTACCTTGCATCTCATACCCATCCAACTTGTACATTATCTTTGCCAACTCACACTCACATCAAATTACTTATGCCAACTTAGAACTTATGCCAACTTGTACAAGTGCCAACTCAAACCTTTGCCTTAAAACTGTATCCCCTGTGTGTCTGTTTTAATGGTAATTTTCGAAATGTTTCATGTTTTCAGGAAAACAAATACTTTGAAAAATTCCATATTTCCCATAAAAAACGCAAGGAGCATGGTTTTACAGTTTCTTTGTTGCAAAATTAATTGATGATGGATTTACAAAAGACCTTCAAAATCTGGGGTGAGCTATCCCTGGAAAAGCAAACCCTGTGAATCTAGGTTTGGGGTGAGCTATCCCTGGGAAAAGCAAACCCTGTGAATCTAGGCCAAATGTTTGGAGGAGTGGACTTGCCAACGAGAAGCACAAAGCCATTCATGGCAGGTGAACCTGGGTCTGCTTAAGGGTCCCTGAAATGTTTTTATTCTAGTTGCTTTAGTGCAATATCTACATTTTCAGGAACAAGTTCCAATATATTGTAGTTCATGATGCTGTTGTCAGTTACTTTTTTGATTGATTGATATATTTATATATTTTAGACAGGTACATTGTATATATACACGTATAGATTTGGTGGGAAAAGTTTGGAGGGCCAAGGCCCGACATTAACCCTACATGTAACTCCCTAGACAACAAAAGCAGTTGGAGGATTTTGAAGGATTTTTATTGTTCAGTAACAATGCTTAGGGAGTTAGGGTTAATAAGGGAATAAAAGTTTGTTACATGGTCACAGGACCGAGCTGAAGGCAAGGTCTTTTATTGCCTGTGGCCACGATCCTGAGGTCTTCGTCCAACTTTTGAGAATGGATGATACTCTTGAGATTGTCTCGGCGCTTGTCGGAGAACCCACACTGCCGACAGTATAGTGAGGCTGCTGGTCCGTGACTTAGTTTTTTATGGCGGAGCAACCCTCTGAGCTGGCTGCATGACTTCTCACATTGAGTGCATTTAAACTGCCTATTGACCTCAACAGACTCCATCTTGACTCCACTCTGCAATAAAACAGAGATACAATGAAAAATTACTCTCTCTATTCATCAACAATGTACTGTGTAATAACATTAACGACAGTGAATGATTTCCCCTGTATTGCATTGTAAAATGCAACGTAATTTGGAATTTGGACAATCTGCGGCGGAATTTAAAAGAATACATCACAGATTTTGCGATACAAATTCTGACAGATATTTTCACCATTGTGGTTTAATAAAAAAAAGATTTTTGAAATCGCATTCACAAACCTTTTCCCGAAATAACGTTTACATGTATATTTTCGATCAAGGGCTCCGTCCAGACCGGGTTTTTTTCTGTTATGTCCAGACTGCGCCGGGGGTAGGTCTACATGTATATATATCCGTCTGACATACAGTACGTTGTCAATGATGACTTCACAACGTGAAGGCCCTGTCACACCATGGCGTATGGCCTGAACGTATGCCAACGTATGCGAAATATCGAAAATACGTTGGTGTACGTTGGTGTACGCTGATATAAGTTAGGGGTAAGTTGGGGATACGTCGTTTACGTTAAGAGCACGCTGTGATACGCTGTGAAAATTTGGAACACGTCGAGCCCGCGAAAAATTATTGAGCATGTTCAAAATTTCTCGGCGTACTCAACGTGTGCTTAATACGTTCTGCATAAGTTCCCGGTAAGTTCGTGGTACGTTAGACATACGTTGACATACGCTGACATACGTCAGAGGTACGTTACTCGTAAGTTGGTATACGTTGATGTACGTCGGCTGACGGGGAAACGTACAGCCAACGTAGTGATAACGAGTTGATAACGTATATGTGCCGTATGTCTAACCTATGCCTGACGTATCTCCAACGAGTCTCGACGTATTCTGACGTATCCACCTTATGCACAACTTATGCCTGGCGATTGTGTAACGTATATAACGTGTTTCTACAGTACAGCTAGCGTATGTGCCGTACAGCTAGCGAGCATTCGGCGTTTTGGGAACTTATGGGGGGGTTTGAGTATATATATGGGTCCCTTGAGTAACTCATCCTCACTTCTTCATGGTCTGTCGTGCTGAACACATCAACCCATCATCAAACCATCATCATCTGAGAGCATGGCAGACATACGCTACGAATACGTTAAGCATACGTTGGTCATACGCTCGCATACGCTGTGATACGCTGTCATAAGTTTGTTATAAGTTAGTGATACGCTATCAATACGTTAGTCATACGATATGTATACGTTAAATACGCTATGGATACGTTATGGATACGTCCATTCCAACACCGATGTCGACTTTTCAGATGCAATTCGTTGGGAAGTTGGACGTTCGTGGACTCTCACAATTTTCGAGCTATTTTTTGTATACGTCGGTATACGTTCAGGCCATACGCCATGGTGTGACAGGGCCTTGATAGATGCACTGATGAACGTACACTTTGTTCCCCAGCAATCCGTAAGGATTTTCACTGCAATGGCCAAAATTCTATGTGCATGCAATATTTTTCTGCTGATGAATTAACTACGGTCGAAATCCCCGAAATGGAAAACATGCAACAACCGCCCAGTTTTGTTATTTTTAGCTTCGCACGTGTTTATTTTTTCTTCTACTGAGTTTGGGGGTTGGAGCAATTGAGCAATTACGCCACCCATATACAAATTTAGGACTACGTTCACTTCACATGTGCGCTTTCATACGATCACTTCGGCAGTATTAAAAGGAACTCTAGAAATGTTTTTAACTTTGTTTTATAATAAAAGTTTTTGAACATTTAACCAAATGAGCATTGATTTTTATATGTGGTGGTGAGGTTTAGAATAATTTCGGCACACAATATGATCGCACTTTCAACCACGGTGAACCACTCATTTTCCAGACGAATTTTTAATAATCAAAATCAAGCATATATTTTATGCAAAACATCACTGCTGAAGAAAATATAAAACCTTTGAAAATCATAGGGGTCATAACATGGGTCACAATTTTGGGTCAAAGGTCAAAAATGGTAAATTTTGACCAATACGCTTAGTACTTAGCTTGTATTTAAAGTACCTGGTTGATTTTGGCTTATTTTATGAAAAACAGCATTGCCGAACAAAATTTGAGTGCTTTAGAAATCATAGGGTTCATAAATAAGGAGTCAGTATTCAGTTGTCAAAGGTCAAATGTAGTGTTGTAGGCACTGACTGGAGGATTTTAAAGTTTACAACACGCTGGATTAGGATGGTAGTTTGCCAAAGGTTATCTCAAATATCCATGGAGAAATTTATTGAAAAAACACCTCGATTTGGTGCTCTGCACTGGGATGGAAAGATGGTAAAGGATGTTGCAATGGTACATGTAATAACTAAGGAAGTCCTGGCCGTGCTCATCTCTGGTACTTCACTATATGAAGAGGGTAAATTAATGTACATACTTGGTGCATATGTTGATGATGCATCTGTTGATGAGCTGCTTACAGCATGAGAACTGATAGTGGCATTGGAATTCTACAACAATTATGAAGCTTGTATTTACAAGGGAGCTGCCAAATTGCTAGAGAAGAAGTTAGAAAGAAAAGTATTCTTCCTGGCCTATCGTCACTATGTGTTAGAACTCATAATTGGTGCTGTATGGGAGAAGCTGTTTGGCAATGACAAGAACCCTGAAAACCCTTTGTTCAAAGAGTTGAAGGAGGCCTGGTCAGGGATTAACCTCGACACACTGACAACTAGGACCAGGCAGAACAGTTTGGCTTTGGGAGAAGAGTGAGCAGACCATCACATCCTCTCCAAGCAAGACCCTACCAAGCTACCCCAAGATGACCACAGGGTGTGGTGCAGACGGCACTGACCGGAATGTCCCCGAACCGTTGGGATGGAAATATATTGTCCCAGTATTGGTTAATGATTTGTCGAGTTCTCCGTTTGGAGCCAATACAAATCTACAATCAACATCCCCTAATTGAAGGACAACAGGACACCAGAAATATAATTAAATAACATAAAGTACTGGTTTATTCAAACTTCTCCTTAATTCTTCTTATTTCAAGCTCTCAACAGTGGGCATCTATTGATTTTGATTTACAGGAGGATAGTTATTTGTCAGTTTACTACATTGCGTTCCCGGGGCTAGTTTTTAGGGGATGTCGCTCATCACAATACCGTTGTGAGAGTTACAGAAACAAACCCAACGTTCTTGTAAGCTCCTAACACTAGGAACTCATACCGCACCAACTGTGCTGTAATAGCTCTATATGTTAGGTGACTCACCAAGCTTGCCCACCAGCACCGATGATACTCAGAGCTCTCACCAAAGCTCTCCTCTCGCCACGGCAATCGCGCTCCTATATACCCTTCCGGCACTGCAGCCCTAATGCATGTGACACACACTGTCCAATCGCTGCGTGCAGGGCGGAGACTCACTGCTGCGGCCTGCTGCACTTTGCAGATGGGGGTGGGCAAGCTTCCTGTCATGTCACATACACCCCAACATGATCATGTTTCGTCCAATAAATAGTGACTTGATATTTTGTTATTTTTTGTTTTTCTTCTGCAGGTGATGAACTTGTGGATTTCACATGCTTTAATTTTCGCCCAGTTCTTGCCAGTTCTAATAAAGATCAATTTATTGGTGGCTACAAAGGAAACGAAGACATAAGAAATGCTGAGGTTTCATTTGGTCGGGAAGTAAGAACAGGCCCTGGTGGTACTAGTTTGCCTTCATGCACAACCTGTGTACCTTCTATATCAGATAATACTGGATTCCCTGTTGTAAGACGATATATGAGGTGTCCCAGGGGTGGATGTTCTTGTAGTGGCAGTACTGATTCATCTTGTCTGTATAGAATTGGTGTCTTCTACTGCGAGATAAACACAGGGGCAAAGATCGAGAGAATAACAACAATAACTTTGAATGACAATGGTAAGCATGTCTAAACTCACCCCCTCCCCCAAACACCGCAAAAAACATCAATTTACATACCATCTCTCACTCTCACTCTCACTCTCACTCTCACTCTCACTCTCACTCTCACTCTCACTCTCACTCTCACTCTCACTCTCACTCTATACTTCCTAAGTATAAAGAGATGAAGCCAAAACAGTAGCCAAACTGTGATATATTAATAGAAGAGTTTGTGCAACATGAGGCCAAGACTGTTCACTGATGTAGTGATGTACAGATTCATGTAATGAATGTTAATTAAAGGGAAGGTACACTGTACATGTGTACAACATTGCTATTTAGTAACATACATGTATGATCATTTCAAGAAACTAACCTGTGAAAATTTCATCACAATTGAAGCTCACGTTTAAAAAAATAAACAAATCTGGTGCAGGTTTTTGATGTTTAACAAAAACTTGCCATCCGTCAACTTTTTTTCTACATTAACAATCCCTCCCCCTGTGCTTATTACTAACTGATTCAGTTCAGTGAGCGCACACTCCTCTATCCACCCTCACTCCCCACTCCCCACTCTAAGGATCCCAGTTCCACTGATTTCCACCTGCTCGCAACAACGCACTAATCATCCTGCATCCAGTTTTAGCGCAAATCCCCCAGCAATCTCATAAGCAGCAGCATCTCCCAGAGTCCGACATTCTCCTGAACATGATCAGAGAATACTGATCGAAACATCAAGTTGTACCACCAGTTCTTTTCAGGACTACTTACTACCTAAAGGAGAATTTTCACAATGCGTCAATGCAAACAGTCTTTACAAACAAATTTCACTAATTGAACAATTGTGTTTTTTCTCAAGATAAAACAACTTAAGGCAGAATATTTTCTCACGGTTATTGATACTTGTACCAATATTGCAAATCCGTGTTGCTATTCCTTGTTGCTTTCAGGGAAGTTGGATCTAAATAGTTGTGGTTGAAATTGAAATTACAACAAAGCACATGTATTATCTTTTGAACCAAAGTAGGGACTGTCCCGTAACTATTCAAATAGATATTCCTGTCCAGGGATTTGTGGTTTAGAATTATTCATCTTGTATGCCAGCACTCCAGTAGGCAATTAATTGATAAGGTTGTGCATGCTTCACTGGCAGTAGGAATAGACCCAAGTCAGTGAGGAGGAAATGCTCTCAGATAGATGATAGTGCAGCATTCAGTTTCAATTTGCAAGTGATAACCTTTCCTTGTTTTATTTTTTGATTTATTTAAACCTCTTGTGTTTGTTTTGTTTCAATTCACAGCGGTTATTCTCCCAGAGCGACAGACAATCACAGTCAGTGTAGGGGACTCAGTTTCCCTACGAGTTACATTCCCATCAAGAGTACCCTCAGACCTGCGATGGAGAAATTCCACAGCAGAGATTAGTGATTGGGACGGTAACCAGACACCATATATAAGACAGGTTACTCCAGCAGATGCAGGAGTATATGAATGTTATGAAAATGGCCGCAGAGGATGGGGAGTCCATGCTATCTTACGACTTATTGTTAGAAGTAATTTGTTTTTGTTCATTTTTTACTCTTGATAATTTCAATTTTTTGTTCAGGATGTATCACCTGTGTTACTTGTAATTTTCAATTTACCTTGTTAAAAGGAAAGCAAATACAAAAGCATGCTTTGACGGTATTTAAGTTTTGTACATTTAAATGGTATTGTTCACATTATCAGTTATGTTGCATGTATCCGAAGTTTATATTGTTCCTTGTTTAATAACAAATGCGACCTTTAAACCCCTACATGTACTGTCGGTCCATTCAAAATTACACACCAGACTTATATTTAAGTCTTCATACATCAAGACTGAGTCCTTAGTGTAGAGTTTTAGTCTAAGTTTCAAGTCCGAGACTTGCAACAGAAGATGCATGGCTGATCTTTCAAGTTTACTTTGGCTGTAGAACAAGTATTACAAGTTAACATAATATTATCATCATCATGTCAGCTGCAAACTTGGCAACAAAATGTCATTTTTTAACTCACACAATCCTGTTCGTAAGTCGATATGTAATACGTGCATGCATTGGTACTACAAGCATTCTTTTTGCAACTTCCGGTTCAAAGGCTGGCAAACCGTTGAGTGTAATTTAACCTAAATTCCTTGATTTTAATGTTTAGAATTTGACTATTAATAATAATAATAATAATATAATTATAAAGCACACATATCCTAGCAACTAGATCAAGGCACTGTACATTATTATCCCTGCACATCAGGTTCATAAATCATTCCTGAAACCATCTCAACTCCCAGGGAAGTATACAGCTCAATAGGGCTAATCAAACACAACAACCAACTCTGCCTTCACAGGTACCCATTTACCCCTGGGTGGAGAGAAGCAATTATGGTAAAGTGTCTTGCTCAAGGACAGCATTATAATAAGATGTTGAGTATTTACAACACATACGTTCAGATTTCCTGCGTGAATCCTAGGGTGGTCAATGCATTTCTATCTGATTATTGTTGGAGCCAGCACATGCGAAATGAGTGTGGTTTATGTTGGAATTACGTCGCATTACGAACAGGATAAGTACATGTCGAGTGAAAAACTGTTGTAGCCTAGCATGATAGGCACTGTCTATATATATATTCAAGGAGTTTTAAAAGATGTACCACTGTGGCTCATATTAAACTAATCTCATTTGAGCATCAATGGTTATAGTGGGGCTCTTAGCAAATATTATTAATTGACCTTTTCTCATTTCGAAAGACATATTATGTCATAATGAAACTAAACACAATACGTTTTATTACCTAAATCCACAGTTAAATAGTGTCAAAAATCACTTTTTCAGAACCTCTTTTGTCTCAAATTAAGAAAAGTTCCACTGGGATAAACAGTTCCTCTTTCTGAATTTTTACAATGTTTTACCTTGGGTTGAGATAGTAATACTTCTGTTGTTATGTTTCTTTATGACATAATCTCTTTAAAAAGGGGAATGATATTTGCTTAGAGCACCTCCTTAATCTTAACCCTAACCACGCTCAATGCAACAAGATGCAACAAATGTAAAAAGTTGTTACATCTTGTTGCCCTGAGCAGAGAACAAAAGAACCATTGTTCCAGCTGGTAGATCTTGTTGCATTGATCAGCCTGCACACTTTTCTGTTGTTGCATGTTGTTGCATTCAGCAGGGTGTCTGTGAAATGGCTGTAGGGGGTTAGGGTTAATATACTGAACTGCATTGTTGCACTGATGTGGTGATATTAATGAATACTTACATGTACACCTCTGGTGACATTTTAGTAGATTGGATATCGTGTAATCACTTGTTTAATCAAATTATGTTGTGTTTTTTTTGCTTAGATTGTCCAAGTAATAAGTGGGGACTCACCAACGATTGTCAGAACACATGCCCAGTGTGTTATAATGGCGGTGTTTGCGATGACAAGACTGGGCTCTGTATTTGCCCACCAGGCTTCATTGGTTCAAACTGTCATATTGGTATGTTCTCAAAAATGGATTTAGTGTCAGTTTCTGAAATACATGTAGCTCATTATCAAAACACCCAAGTTGCTCATGGATTGTTTTGTCTGTAGACACTTGGAGTGCTTTAATTATAGCTATGTCGGTTATGTGAAAATTATATAAATTATATTATTCAATTTGCAGCCAAAGGAAGAAATATGTGGGGTCTGAGTGGATCACTTGTTTGTACAAGTAGCCAAGGTCGCCATGGTAATGCCTGCATGGGAAACCTCTTTTGCCTTCAAGACCCGTTTGGCTGTGCGTGTGCTGCAGGGTACCAAGGAATCCGCTGCAATGAGGGTGAGATAAATTGATTATCTGCCAGTTAGTCACAAGCTTCTTCCATCATGGTTTCTCATTGGCCATTAGCTGAATCTCTACTGATAATGATAATGATAATGATAATGATAATGATAATGATAATGATAATGATAATGATAATGATAATGATAACTGGATTTATACAGTGACAAATTGCCAATGGATACAAGGCGCATTTACATTATTATCTATGGTCATTGGGCCAATATCAATCCTTAAACTTTCTCAGCTCCCTTGGGAGTATACAGCCCTGAAGCAATATCAACCTCTACCCATTTATACTCCTGGGTGAAGAGGAGCACTGTACAGTGAATTGTCTTGCTGAAGGACACATGTACCATGGTCGCAGCCAGGATTTGAAACCACATTCTGACAACTCGGTCATCAGAACACAAGTCTGATGCGCTAGACCACTCGGCCAAGGCACTCCATCAGAGTGCCATGGAGAATCCCTTTCTGTATAGACACACCAGAAGAAAAGAAATGAAGTATTATTCAAATATGTAGCATGACTTTGTATCCCTCTTGCATTTGACAATTACTGTTTTAGTATTTTTATCAATTTTTTCAAGGAAGTCTTACTGCCCCACCATTGTCTGCATTAAATCATTGTTAAATCTTTTTTTTTGCGATTGCTTGTGTGTTATGTAGGCTTGGGCTGTTTTTCGGTAAAACCGAGTAGTCAATTTGTTTTTTTAAACCGACACCGAACCGAGGGATTTTTACTAATCCGAAATACCGCCAAATTTGGTTTTCAAACATAAAACAACAGTTTTATAAAATCATCAGTTTTTGAGCCCCAGAGCAGGTCAATTTATCCCGATGGTCAAGGCATGCTTTTACTGGTACTCATTGTATCTTTGTTCTTCAGTGACGATTATTAAAGCAACACGTTTCTCATGATCATTAGGATCCCTGATGGTTGAATTGTTATTTAAAATCCTATTTTTTAGCAGCCGTTTTGGCCCGCAACATACCTCGTTCGGCACAGTTAATGCATTTTCATAGTTTGCAGAGCGCCTGTGAACGTTCGTACAGGTAAATTATAACAATGAATATGCAACATAGTGAACTTATTCATGAGCAATCGAACAGCCAATAAAAACAATATATATTTGCTACATGTACCTACATGTATGCAAATCTATACATTCATGATGCACAGAAACAGGCACGCGATCCTCAAACGCTACCTGTGCACATTGCCCACACAGCCATCAGTACTACTACTCGGTCTCGTGTTCTCGCGGGGAATTCACTTTCAAATTATTTTCGTGTTGATAAATCTTTATGAATTGAATTTCCCGACGCTAGTATGTTTAAAAATGAAGAAATTATGGCCCAGTGGAATAAGATTTGTAAATATAAAGTAAAAATAACTAGGATTTAGTACAGTCTTTATGATTTTGACTAGCCCGCCGGACTACTTTGAAAGGCGTTTTAACCCGTCCACTGCCACTTTAACTGACATTTGGCTAGGCCAGCGGACTACTGTAATAGGTCAAAACTTGGTTTATGTTTCGTAACAAAAAAATATAGAATTTTTTTATACATACAAATTAATACGCAACAGTGAAATAAATAACAGATGATTTGTATTGCCCTCTGATTATACGGTGAAAAAACATCAGTAACGTGTTATTTAAAGAATAATTATTTTTCTTTTCTGAAAAAAAAATAATAATAATCATGGTAAAACCGAAAACCACGTTTTTTTCCCAGCGGTAAACCCGCTAGCTAAAAATTGAAAACCGGCCAAACCTAGTGTTACGTCTTTGTATGTGTATTCTTGCATGTTTGAGGTAATGTGAGATTAATCGAGTAGTAAGAGTTGTGCGTATAATAAGCCTGAACAATATCACGATAATATTGTTATGATACGATATTCAACAAATTATCAGCTCAATCGGTGAACTTTTGGAAGATGTGCTAATCTTCTCCCAATTTGACGTCATTACACGGTAATATTAACGAAGTTATTGCTCTGTGAAAAGTTTTTAAAAAGTTCAAAATCATTTTTCTTAACAAAATAAAAGGATTGCAGTCTACATTTTGGGCAATAGTGAATTATTGTAGATATGAAATATGCCATAAGTTTAATCATAAACTGAGAGGATCTAAAGACATGTGGCTGGCCCTTTATCGAGTTGTATTCTGAAAGTAGCCAGCCTGGCAATATAAGATCTGGTTTCCATCTCCCCGTCCATGATATACATGTGTGCAACTTGCCACTTTCATTATTAGTACCACACTCGGGCCTGTGATTTGTCAGGATTTTTCCTGATTTCAGGATTTTTTTTACAAATCTCCCTTGTTCTTTAACCCTATAGTAGCTTGACCATTTGAAACCATTCAAAATTTCCACTTGGTTTTGTACACACATGGTGATACCATTTGAACAGTGTTGGTGGCAAGCTTTACTACCATTCAAATCCATTCAAATGCATAGAGGGTCCATTGATTCACCACTTAGAAGTATCCAAACAAGGTTTTGTATTAGCTGTACTACCATTTGGAAAGATCCAAACAAGGTTTTGTATTAGCTGACCTACCATTCAAAACCATTTGGGGGAATCAATACTGTACACAGTTATTTCACCATTCAAAACCACAAAAGTGAATGGTTTCAAATGGTGCATCAACTTGTATGAAAAAGGTACCTGAAGTAGGAGGGTTAAAGAAGAGAGGTAACCACCAAGGAAGTAGCCTGTATTTTGTCCAAACCTCTTGTTTGTTGGGATGTAGAGTGTCTGTAAATCCTTCTAAATTAAACATCCAGGAGGTTCAGGGGGCTTTGTCCTCTAGAGAGACCCAAGCCCGCTACCCATTCTTCAGGATTTTTTTACTTTTGTCAAATCACACCCCTGCACACTACGCACTAGCTTTTAGCAAGCTTCACGTATGTGGTCGCACATAAACAACATAATGTTTGCCGTACTGACCAGCAAAAACCAAAGTACTCGGCTTGTTTTGAAGTGATTGTTATTGTGATTGAAAATTGTGTTATTGCATAATGTTTTGTTATGTCTTTGTACATGTATATACAATTACTACTCAGGATTGCATGAGTAATTGCACTAATTACCCAGCACTAGCATATATTCCATAGTATCTATTTATATTTTAAATGACTTGCAAAAATGTGATGCTCAGTGCATACACAGCTAATTTTAGCATATCTCAGAAACTCATCAGGAACAAATGACATATTGAAAATATTAAATGAAACTTTTTCTTCAATTCTTTGTCGATAGAGTGTCCATCAGACAAATTTGGACTGTACTGCTCTCAGACTTGCCACTGTGCTCCTGGCATCACATGTTTGAAAGATACTGGTGAATGTAATGATCCGTTGTGTTCAGAGGACTATTGCACTCAGCGATGTGCACCAGGCTGGAAAGGAACAAATTGTCTGAATTTCCAATTATTTATACTCACATTTTGTTGGTTATACATGTATTTTAGAAAAATAAGGTACTGGCAATTTGAATATCTTCAAATTTCAACTTTTTTTGCAAGAATAATAGTAAGTCTCCTCTGGTTTTAACCGTAGCCATGGCTCAAATTTAAATGAAATGTCTGGGATTAGTAATTAAAAAATAACAACATTTAAATGTAAAACTTACTAATAATGTAAAGGATATTATTGTATTGTATCAATCCTTCTGTGACTACAAGGGTTAAAATCAGTCAAAATGTTGATATACTTGCCAAGGTATATCTAGTGCACATAAAAGTCAAACACTTATGTGTAGTAAGTACATTTACAGGTCAAAATGAGTCAACTGTTTTTGTCTGGTATTGTTCAGTGTGGTCAAAATGACAATAAAAACCAGTTTTCACAGTCAACAGTCAAAAGAGGCAGTTGACTGATTTTGACCTCTAAACGTGTAGCTAATTGCCACTAAAGTGCAGTAGGAGGGTTAACCCTTTAAACTCATCACTGTTTTTAGCTTTTTTTTAGTAAGTTTAAATCTTGCAAAATATTTTGTGAAATTTGTCTAGATATATGAGTAAGTTATATAACATTTGAATGCCGATGATTTGAGCATTATTTTTTGGGGTCAAAAACGGTCGACTCATTTTGACCTGTAAATGTACTCACTCCACGTTAGGTTTGAGAGTGTTTGACTTTTAAGTGCACGAGATATACCTTGGGAAGTATATCAACATTTTGACTGATTTTGACCCTTGTAGTAGCAGGAGGGTTAATGTATATCTTGATTCAAAGAAAGTGCACATTCTCATAGAAGCTGTTTTGCCATCATTACCAACAAGTAAAGACTGTTTGCGGTGACACCATGCGATCAGTATACTCTGATGATTGTCTTCAGAGCATACTGATCGAAATGTCGAGTTGTAACCACTAGTTCTTTTCAGAACTATTTGCTACTCAAAAGAGAATTTTCACATGGTGTCACTGCAAACAGTCTTGTCCTTTGCACCATGCAAAGCTACAAATCTTAACTTTACAATGTTGTACTTTCCCTTTAAGGTATATCCCGAATCAAAGAAAGTGCACATTCTCATAGAAGCATGACCAATATTGTACCTTTCTTTTAACCATTGGTATACTCCCATTTTGCTGTGTTTCACTTTATGTGAATAAAGATATGTAAAACAATTAACCTGTGAAAGTTTCAGCTCATTACGATTACAAATTTAGTGTTTGCTGATCTAAATTCCCATATACATTATCAAGTATTTCTCATAATAGCAACTCAAAAAATTAAGCTGAAATTTTCACAGGTTGGTTTCTATACATATCTCATATGTATGCATAATATGGATACATTTGCAGACATGTTACCAAAAGTGGTTTTTGCTTTGAAGTCCTTTGCAATTTCTCAAAACTGAATTGTTCTCAGATTAACTTGTAGAAATCATACTTAGAGTAAATGTTGTGATGATATGAGACACCCTGAGAAATCATGTTGGGAGTGATGATAATCAAATTTATTTTCAGGTAAATTCATTTCTGGTTCTGTTTTCTTTGTTTAGTGCCATTACCATGCCCAGTGGGTTACTATGGTGAGATATGTACACAAGTTTGTAATTGCCGTGACGACCAACCCTGTGATGAAATCACTGGAACATGTAGCAATGGATGCCAAGATGGCTACATTGGATTAACTTGTACTGAAGGTAAGGAATTACATTATTCCCCAAAATAAAATCAAAATGTATTGGTTATGATGGCCAAGAAGACGCTCAGGTATTTTGATGGCATAAGAGACCCATCCAGCATTAATCTGTCGTTAAAGGGACAGTATCGTTACGATCAGAACAGACTTTCAACAGGGTATGGAATTGGTGCCCTAGTATAAAATGAACACAGTGACTGAAAATTACTGGCTCATTTATGCAGCAGCAACAGAAATATGACCTTATCACGTAGAGTACTATTTTCAGTCACTGAGTTACTCTAAAACTAATCGATTTGGCCAGTTTATCATGAAAATGCTACTCTTGTAGTACTTGTACATCCAAAACTATGTATCCATATCGAGAAAGCCATTTGGTTCCTTCATCATTGCAAGCAGTCTGGTAATGTTTTGAATGTGTTCACATTGCACTGTACCTGCTTACTGTGTATATTTCAGATTGATATTTCATAAATGACTAGACGTGTCTCAGTTTTTTTTAGGTGGGCCAAAACTGGATTGTTGTATTATACCATGGCTGAGCACCGTTTAGTGTTTCGCTGTCAGGGCTGTTTATTTCCCAGGAACTGTTGTACAAACGCAAAAATGGTAGCTAGTGGCCTTACGTTTGGACCCTAACAGATTAACAGAGACACATTATGCACATAAATTTATGACAAAATGGAAGATAACGATATTTTTTTCTGCCTATTTTAGATGGATCAAGAAATATAACCTATTTTGGTCAGACCGACAAGCCAAACGCAGGTCAGCCTGTAACCATCAGTTGTGAAGTAGTTGGTAACCCACTTCCTACTCCTGATGAAATCTTCTTATATGGCCCTGATAGCATGGATGTTCCTTATAATAGATCAGAAGTGTCAACCAACTTGAATGAATACAAGAGAACAAATGTGTTTGTTTTAGACGGAGCATATGCAACTGCTGGATCAGTATTTACTTGTTATTTAGTCATTGATAGAACTAATGTTTATAAGCAGATCACTGTGGATGTTTATGGTAAGTTTAATAGCATTATTGTTTTGACTATAATTTGATTTATTGTTGTAAGTTAAAAACTGTCTTGTTAATATCTTAATGAAGGGTGTTCATGTTGCTAGACATTTTTATTGTTGAGATGTTTTGGACAAAAAAGTTTCACCCAAGAAAAGTTTTTAAAAAACTTGAAATCACTTTGTATAAAAAATCCTTTTTTAGTGATATTATTGATATTTTTTGGCAATTTTCCAGAGATAATGTTTAGACTTGCCAGCCTGAAATAAATGACTAGTGTTGATTATCCACAAATTGAAATAAATAAATTATATTGTTGTGTGCCTGTCAAAAGGAAGCATAAGTAGAAAGCATATAATGAGCTAGTTAATTGAGCCATTTCAGTCATCATTTAAATGGGTTTTCTTTACGATGTGTATAGTTATTTTTGCAGACAACTAAGTAATGAACCCATAAATCTAGAAAAGTACAATTTGGTGTTAGTGCTCGCTTATGTGTTTCTCCAAGGCACGCAACAATAATATCCATTGTTCGTTTCTGTTAATTCTTGAAGTGTTTCTTTCTTTCTAACAGCTCAACCATACCTCACTTCAGCACCAAGAGGATATGTTAGTCCAACAGATCCTACACAAGTATCAGTCTATTGGGACCAGTGGTCATCTGGTCAAGGGGACGGACCGGTGGAACAATACGAGGTCCACTACCGATATAAGAATGACAGTATGAACAATACATCTTACACTTTTATAACTGCTACTTCAAGTGCCAGCACATCACAGCTTATAGATGGACTTTATATTGACACTGAATATGATTTTGCCATAGTGGTTGTTCGGAGTGGAGAAGGGGGTGCAGGACCCCCCAGCCCTAAGACAACAGTCAGGACAAAATGCGCAAGTAAGAATATAAACATGTATGGATATAGATTCAAAGTATCAAAATTAAGTTAGAACAGCCATTTGTCAAACAAAGTTGTCTGAATGTAAACATGTATGTTGTTTTTGCTGCTGTTGTTTTTTGTTATATTTTGTTTTGCCTGTTTATGTTTGTTTGTTTGTGCATGCATTTTGTGTAATATTTATTTATTTATTTATATTTGTTTGTTTGTTTGTTGGGGTGTTGGGGTGTTTGTTTGTTGGGGTGTTTGTTTTATTTGTTGGGGGTGTTTGTTTGTTTTATTTGTTTTATTTGTTTGTTTTATTTGTTTTATTTGTTTATTTGTTTTATTTGTTTATTTGTTTTATTTGTTTGTTTTATTTGTTTGTTTTATTTGTTTGTTTTATTTGTTTTATTTGTTTGTTTTATTTGTTTGTTTTATTTGTTTGTTTTATTTATTTTATTTGTTTGTTTTATTTGTTTGTTTTATTTGTTTTATTTGTTTGTTTGTTTTATTTGTTTTATTTGTTTATTTTATTAATTTTATTTATTTGTTTGTTTTATTTGTTTGTTTTATTTGTTTGCTTTATTTGTTTGCTTTATTTGTTTGTTTTGTTTGCTTTATTTGTTTTATTTGTTCCCAGTCATTATAAGCTGGCATGAATTATAGCCACACTCGTCAATCCAATTATGATATGACTGCTAGTTGCAGTCGCAGTTGGATTGTAGTTGGATCTTACCTCCACACACTCCTTGACTTAAATCAAGTCAAATTTCTTAGTCATTGATGCGATCCCAGTGAAGGACCTTCTTGTTACTCTGGAGTCTGCTACTGCATGGTTTGTTACCAGTTAGAGATGCAAAGGCACTGCACATCTGACCACATCCCAGCTTAAAACAATCTTAAAAGGAAATATTGTTGATATATTTTCCCCTCATGGCTTGAACATACATGTATCTTTAAAACATTCTACGTAGCAGTTCATTTTCCGATAGTCTTTTGTTCAGTATTTGTTGTCCATTGGTTTTTGCTGCTTCTTATGATTTGATGGGAAACACAGGAATCAAATGTTTGTGGTTTGTAAGAATGAAAGAATAACATAGAAGAAATACGCTACCTTTTCCACACTTTCTGTTTCAGCTCCTACTGTGGCTCCCACCATACAGCTAGCTGTCATAAATGAAAGTGCACTCCAGTTGACTTGGGAGGTATGTAAACAGTCAGGTCCATGTAACAATTTCTAAACAATTTCAGCTTTTAATTAAAGAGTCTATGAAATGCAATGTTTATGTAGTTATTTTAGCAAATATTTATGCTTCAGGGCATTTGAAACAAAAAGGAAAGTCTAAAATATGAAAAGTTCAGATTGAGCACACTATTTAAATTTGGAAAAATGTTCATCCATATCTTTGAGACATGAGGGCGCTGTTAATTAGTAAGAACACATCAGGAACTCTGCACTATACTGAAAGCGCACAAAATCAAAACCACAAATCATCCTCAAGAAACCAGTGGTTACCTCAAAAAGGTTTACTGATTGTATCCAAACACTCAAGTTAACAAGACTTGAAAATATGCACAATCAACTATATGACGTTGCTTCTGATACTGTTATGACATCACTGATTTGTTCATGAATATGCAAATTCACATTAGCATAAAGGCAAAAAAAGGTATCAAACAAACACATTAGTAGTAAAATTGTTGAAATATTTCCCCCAATGGTTTGACTTTCTGACACGTAAACATTGTTGTTTACTGCTGCTTTAGTAGGGTCATTTTATATTATCTGTTTTATCAATGAGGTCACCATCTTGAATTTTAAAGGGGCAACCATTTTTATTGTTTTTATCAATTTGATAATTTCTTTTATCAATTTAACAGCCTGGATTAAATGGTGTACACCCCCATTATATTTGACCATTTGACCATTTGACCATTACATTTGATTATTTTGGAATTACTGATTCTGTGCCTTTTAAGTAAAGACTGTTTGTGGTGACACCATGTGAAAATTCTCTTTTGAGTAGTATTTAGTTCTGAAAAGAACTTGTGGTTACATCTCGGCCATTTTGACATCCAAAATGGCGGCCAAAGATAACAGTACAAAAATGGCGCCCTAATGTTTTGAATTATGAATATTGCCTTATAATTTCAATTGACTTTGTGTTTTTGTTTGTTCAGCTTCCCCCACAATCCACATGGGAATGTAGTAGTCTTGATAAAATACATGTCTCCAGAAGGCTACACACAGAAAGTGGTTTCAATTCACCGGCTGAGCAATTTGAAGTAGATGATGCTGAAGCCATACTCAGTTCTCTTGCACCGTGTACTGAATATGATGTTGATGTCACATTCAGTAACCGAGATGGCCGCTTTAGTCCGACTAGTGATATAGTCAGTGCAACTACGGCTATAGGAGGTAATATACTTGTATGTAATCCAGAGGCTCTAACAGAGTCTCTAAGACAATATCAATAATTGACCTGTCCCCATTTCAAAAGAGGTTATGTCATATATCATAAACTAAAATTGTGGAAAAATATTGTTTAAAAGTAATTTTGTGCATGTTCCCTTTATCTCAAATTGTTACCCTCGACAAAATCCCCCCAGTATTCGCCAAAAGTCGTGTAAATAACACCAAGAATATCGCAGCTGTTGTACACAAAAAGAGGCCACTTGTTTTTACCCCAGTGGCCCTCTGGTTTTTCTGCAGAACTTGAAACAAACGGTGTTTGGACAAATTGACTTTTTGTAATATTTTACCTTGGGATTAGATAATACAACTAATGTTGTTTAGTTTTCTTATGATGACATTACCTTTCTTAAAATGGGGGAAATGTCAATGATTGAAATTTGCATAGAGCTCTACTTTAACTTTGTAATAATTGCATTGTGTCATTTTCATTTACTTTTCCTTTATGCACATTATATCCAGCCCTCTAGTGGTGAGATGCATGTATGTTGTTTTTGCTGCTGTTGTTTTTTGTTATATTTTGTTTTGCCTGTTTATGTTTGTTTGTTTGTTTGTGCATGCATTTTTTGTAATATTTATTTATTTATTTATATTTGTTTGTTGGTTTGTTGGGGTGTTTGTTTGTTGGGGTGTTGGGGTGTTTTATTTGTTTTATTTGTTTGTTTTATTTGTTTGTTTTATTTGTTTATTTTATTTGTTTGTTTTATTTGTTTTATTTGTTTATTTGTTTTATTTGTTTATTTGTTTTATTATTTTATTTGTTTGTTTTATTTGTTTGTTTTATTTGTTTTATTTATTTGTTTGTTTTATTTATTTTATTTGTTTGTTTTATTTGTTTGTTTTATTTGTTTGTTTTATTTGTTTTATTTGTTTTATTTGTTTGTTTTATTTGTTTGTTTTATTTATTTTATTTGTTTGTTTTATTTGTTTGTTTTATTTGTTTATTTGTTTTATTTGTTTATTTGTTTTATTTGTTTATTTGTTTGTTTTATTTGTTTGCTTTATTTGTTTGCTTTGTTTGCTTTGTTTGCTTTATTTATTCCCAGTCATTATAAGCTGGCATGAATTATAGCCACACTCGTCAATCCAATTATGATATGACTGCTAGTTGCAGTCGCAGTTGGATTGTAGTTGGATCTTACCTCCACACACTCCTTGACTTAAATCAAGTCAAATTTCTTATTCATTTATGCGTTCCCAGTAAAGGACCTTCTTGTTACTCTAGAGTCTGCTACTGCATGGTTTGTTACCAGTTAGAGATGCAAAGGCACTGCACATCTGACCACATCCCAGCTTAAAACAATCTTAAAAGGAAATATTGTTGATATATTTTCCCCTCATGGCTTGAACATACATGTATCTTTAAAACATTCTACGTAGCAGTTCATTTTCCTATAGTCTTTTGTTCAGTATTTGTTGTCCATTGGTTTTTGCTGCTTCTTATGATTTGATGGGAAACACAGGAATCAAATGTTTGTGGTTTGTAAGAATGAAAGAATAACATAGAAGAAATACGCTACCTTTTCCACACTTTCTGTTTCAGCTCCTACTGTGGCTCCCACCATACAGCTAGCTGTCATAAATGAAAGTGCACTCCAGTTGACTTGGGAGGTATGTAAACAGTCAGGTCCATGTAACAATTTCTAAACAATTTCAGCTTTTAATTAAAGAGTCTATGAAATGCAATGTTTATGTAGTTATTTTAGCAAATATTTATGCTTCAGGGCATTTGAAACAAAAAGGAAAGTCTAAAATATGAAAAGTTCAGATTGAGCACATTATTTAAATTTGGAAAAATGTTCATCCATATCTTTGAGACATGAGGGCGCTGTTAATTAGTAAGAACACATCAGGAACTCTGCACTATACTGAAAGCGCACAAAATCAAAACCACAAATCTTGCTCAAGAAACCAGTGGTAACCTCAAAAAGGTTTACTGATTGTATCCAAACACTCAAGTTAACAAGACTTGAAAATATGCACAATCAACTATATGACGTTGCTTCTGATACTGTTATGACATCACTGATTTGTTCATGAATATGCAAATTAACATTAGCATAAAGACAAAAAAGGTATCAAACAAACACAATATTTCCCCCAATGGTTTGACTTTCTGACCACGTAAACATTGTTGTTTACTGCTGCTTTAGTTAGGGTCTTTTTATATTATCTTTTTTATCAATGAGGCCACCATCTTGAATTTTAAAGGGGCAACCATTTTTATTGTTTTTATCAATTTGATAATTTTTTTAATCAATTTAACAGCCTGGATTAAATGGTGTACACCCCCATTATATTTGACCATTTGACCATTACATTTGATTATTTTGGAATTACTGATTCTGTGCCTTCTAAGTAAAGACTGTTTGTGGTGACACCAGTGGAAAATTCTCTTTTGAGTAGTATTTAGTTCTGAAAAGAACTTGTGATTACATCTCGGCCATTTTGACATCCAAAATGGCGGCCAAAGATAACAGTACAAAAATGGCGCCCTAATGTTTTGAATTATGAATATTGCCTTATCATTTAAATTTCAATTGACATTGTGTTTTTGTTCAGCTTCCCCCACAATCCACATGGGAATGTAGTAGTCTTGATAAAATATATGTCTACAGAAGGCTACACACAGAAAGTGGTTTCAATTCACCGGCTGAGCAATTTGAAGTAGATGATGCTGAAGCCATACTCGGTTCTCTTGCACCGTGTACTGAATATTATTTTGCTGTCACATTCAGTAACCGAGATGGCCGCTTCAGTCTGACTAGTGATATAGTCAGTGCAACTACGGCTATAGGAGGTAATATACTTGTATATAATCCAGAGGCTCTAACAGAGTCTCTAAGACAATATCAATAATTGACCTGTCCCCATTTCAAAAGAGGTTATGTCATATATCATAAACTAAAATTGTGGTAAAATATTGTTTAAAAGTAATTTTGTCCATGCTCCCTTTATCTCAAATTGTTACCCTCGACAAAATCCCCCTAGTATTGGCCAAAAGTCGTGTAAATAACACCAAGAATATCGCAGCTGTTGTACACAAAAAGAGGCCACTTGTTTTTACCCCAGTGGCCCTCTGGTTTTTCTGCAGAACTTGAAACAAACGGTGTTTGGATAAATTGACTTTTTACAATATTTTACCTTGGGCTTAGATAATACAACTAATGTCGTTTAGTTTTCATATGATGACATTACCTTTCTTAAAATGGGGGAAATGTCAATGATTGAAATTTGCTTAGAGCCCTACTTTAACTTTGTAATAATTGCATTGTGTCATTTTCATTTACTTTTGCTTTATGCACATTGTATCCAGCCCTCTAGTGGTTAGATGCACTTAAGCTCAAGCATACAAAATGTATGCAGTGATGTCACCATATAGTAATATAGCTTGAAGTGATTAAATAAAGTTATTCTTTGTACAAACCAGAAATGTTCACTGTTGCATTCCATCCCCTCACCCACCTACTTCCAAATATGTAGTGCCATGGTCGAGCGGTTTAGTGCATCGGATTTGTGTTCCGATGGCTGAGTCGTCAGAATGTGGGTTCGAATCCCAACCGCGAACATGGTGCTTGTGTCCTTGAGCAAGACACTTTACCATAATTACTTCTCTCCACCCAGGGGTAAATGGGTACCTGTGAGGGCAGAGTTGGTTGTTGTGTTTGATTAGCCCTATATGCGCTGTAATGGCAGCAATTGAGCTGTATACTCCCCAGGGAGCTGAGATGGTTTCAGGAATGATTTATGAGCCCGATGAACAGGAGTAATAATATAATGCGCCTTGAGCACCAGTTTGGTGGATACGTGCGCTAGTCCACATTATTATTATTATTATTATTATTATTATTATTATTATTATTATTATTATTATTATTATTATTATTATTATTATTATTATTATTATTATTATTATTATTATTATTATTATTATTATTATTATTATTATTATTATTATTATTATTATTATTATTATTATTATTATTATTATTATTATTATTATTATTATTATTATTATTATTATTATTATTATTATTATTATTATTATTATTATTATTATTATTATTATTATTATTATTATTATTATTATTATTATTATTATTATTATTATTATTACATCATACCATTTCCTATGTCTTGGAACACTTGGCTGCACTTATCATTGAGTTCTTCTACCTGAAAAAAATTCAAAAGCCATTTTGAAAGTGAAAAAGTCTTTGCCTATATGCTTTATTCTACTGGCAATTTTCTTTTGCATCATAACATTGCTTTAAGCAAATGCTTCAAAATTACACATTTCTAAAGTCAGTCATGAGAAACATTGTTTTAAAGTAATTATGTCCTGAAATATATTTACACATGTATAAATTATGATTTTCCGATGAGGTTATTTTGTTGTCAAAGAACCCACAATGAACATGACCCAGTCCTGCAAACACATAAGTGTTCATTTATATTTTTCTAGATTTTTAGAGGCTTTAAACTTACATTAATCACTTTCATATCTTACGTCAGCTTTAATAAATAAAGATTTGGTTTGGTATTTGTAGTTCCAGGTCCTGTGAACACATTACAAGTATCTCAGCCTGGGGGAAGCACTGGCATTGAGCTTAGGGTCAACTGGGTACCACCAACTGCTAACAATTGCCCTGCGGATAGCTATATCATCACCCATGCCTTGACTAGGATAGAAGAATGTACTGATGATATTAGCCCTCGTTTTCAATCACAAACTGTTAACAGCCAGATCACTTCGATATCACTGGATAATCTGAAGGCCAACTCAGTATACTTTGTGTCTGCCTTTGCCAGGAATTCTGCGGGATCCTCTGATGTCGTGTCTAAATCCAGCATAACTGTTAAAACAGGTTGGTAAAACTCAGTTGTTGGTGTGACCGAGTTTTCGGCATTGCTAAGTATGAGCAGGGACTACAGCCATTGCTGGATCAGTGTGTTTAAGGGAAAGTTAAACATTGGTAAAACTGCTTTGACGAGTATGCTTACTTTCTTTGAATCAAGATATATACATTAAACAACCAACCTGTGAAAAATTCAGCTGATTGATATTATGTTCTGTCGTTAACAAGAACATGAAGAAAAAATGCATTGAGATTTTTGTATTAATTCTTATCACATGGAACATGAAAAAAACAAGTGTCACCCGTGCCATCGAATGGGCCACATGTTGGGGGATGAGGCTTTGGTGCATCGGATTTGTGTTCTGATGGCTGAGTCGTCAGAATGTGGGTTCGAATCCCAACCGCGACCATGGTGCTTGTGTCCTTGAGCAAGACACTTTACCATAATTGCTTCTCTCCACCCAGGGGTAAATGGGCACCTGTGAGGGCAGAGTTGGTTGTTGTGTTTGATTAGCCCTATATGCACTGTAATGGCAGCAATTGAGCCGTATACTCCCCATGGAGCTGAGATGGTTTCAGGAATGATTTATGAGCCTGATGAGCAGGGGTAATAATATAATGCGCCTTGAGCACCAGTTTGGTGGATACGTGTGCTATATAAGTCCACATTATTATTATTATTATTACCAGAAGGTTCTGTTTGTATGTTTTGTTCACTTGATTAATGTTGACAAGAAGACCAGGAGACAATGTATTAAGAGATGGTTGGATTAGTTGATAAGACGACCAGGAGACATTGTATTTAAGAGATGGTTGGATTAGTTGATAAGACGACCAGGAGACATTGTATTTAAGAGATGGTTGGATTAGTTTAAGACATTGAGTACACCTCGGAACAAATTCAGTCATGTTCAGTCGCTTAGTATTAGCTTTGCCAATCTCAATCACATGGAGTTTGAATAAGTTTCCATTTACAAGTGAACTTAAATTGCATTTAGCCTTTTTCATATTCCACATGCATGCTATACAAAACTACATAATTGTGTGTGAGTAAAATAATGCAGGGCAAATTTTACAGTGTCAAGAATAATCATTAGAGCCACAAAATTCTACGACATTGCTGAGATAATGAGTGGTAGAAGTAGAAAACATTTACCCTTGCTTGAATTCTGCAAGGAAAGCTGCAAACGACATAAATTCCACTTGGCTCTTGCATGATATGACCTGGGCTAGGATACCACAGACATTCAGGTTGCACATGTTGGACAATCGGCCAAGTGCTGGGGTTTTTAAAGGGCCAATTTTATGTAGATTATACATATTTTAGCAAATCTCCATGCTTCTTGATGGTTTCAACAAAATGGGAAGTCCATTTTTGACGTATAGTGAAGATTTAGCATACAATTTGATACCGCATTGTCACATCTCACTGTATGTATTATATATTTAGGTTTGTCTGATTTCAGTAGTGCACTTTATCAACTTACTGTTTACTGTTGAAGTAAGACATTGATAAAGCTGAAACTTATTCAGTTTAATTTTAATATTATTTTAAAGTAAATCTTGTAGTATTGATATCCAAAAAATCTAAATTTCTAAAAGTTTGGTCCGATTGTATGACAAGCCAGCCCCCCAAATCTGTCTAAAAATGGAGCACAGAGTCTAAAATGGCACTCTTAAAATTATACCACAAAAATTTCTTTAAACATGAAATTATTCTTTGGAATACTAATCCATACTTTTGACAGAGATTATATTTTCGATTTGTTTTTTTAAAATGGATTAAAAAGGAGGACAAAACATACTAAAATTAACGTTTTCCTTTTACGAAAATGCCTCATTAATAAAAGCCTCTAGAACACTATTTATTTCATGTGAGATGGTTCGCCATGTTTCCTGACATCAACTCTTGCATATTTCTTTCAGTACCAAGCTTTGTTCCGACCGTGTCTGCGTCAGAGTCTGATATCACAGCAACCAGAATACGTTTCACATGGAATGAATACTCGTGTGAAGAGCTGAATGGCAGTTTTCAGTACTACTCTTGCAAGCTGACCAATCTAGAAACTGGTATTGCAAAAACATACACATTAACCTCGGAAAGCGGTTGGGCATACAATCTTGTTCCATGTACCAGATACAGCTTTGAGGTTGCTGTAAGGAATGAAATCGGAGTTGGACCTTTCAGCAATGCCTCTGAGGTAGAAACAAGTCCTTCAAGTAAGTTTTTAACGTCTTTGCTATATTGTCCATGTACGTAATTCGCCGCACTCGTGCAATGACGCACCTACCTTTGGCTTAGCATTTCTCGGAAAACTTAAAAAACTATGGCGTATTACTGGTTGCATAAACTTATCTAAGTCGTGCTTGTTACAGAAAAAAAAATTATAGTGAAATTGTATGATTTACTGGAAAGTTAGTGCTTGTGAAAGTGGAAAAAGTTGTTTAACCACTGATTTTACTAGATACAAATAGTAAGAGAGTTACATGACCTTAATTTTTTTTTCACGAACATCTGTGATTTTATTCTTCTTGGGTACATTTTCTGTGCCCCCATCAACTTTAACAGTTTGGGGGTGAGTCATTATACCAACATCAATTTTTGATGACCACAATTCTGTGCATCTCAAAAAACGGCGCTCAAGACGTCCATGCATATGATGATGCGTTGAAATTCAGCATTTTACAAGAGAATCCTTCACTGAAACAAAATGAAACACCAAACTGCTAATTTCATTTGTAAGTTACCGTCCAGTTGATTATATAACCTTAGGTGCGTCATTGAGGGTAAATTGAGGATACAGATATTGAGCCTAAGACTTATTCACAAATACTGCAGTGTGTATGCTGGTCTGGCTGATGATCAAAATTACTGCAAAACTGACCTATTTCTCTCTGGATATTGCCTATTAATGTTACAACCACACTCAACAATAATTAGACAGGTGTTTCTTCAAATTGTTAAATAACGTAACTACATCAATTGTTCAACACAGAAATGCCTGTATGTGAAAATGTAAACTGTGAATGCTTCATTCTTGGTCGCAGTTAGTTAAAATACTAACGCCCATTTTTTCATTCAGTAGCCCTCATTGGAACATTGAGAATTTTATATCAGAAAGCAATACACATACTTTGATATTTCTCAAAATAGTTGTCAAAAGCTTGGTTTAACAGTACAAAATTGCCAAAATTAATTTATGATGGGACCCACTGTAAGTTAATTTCGGTACATATTTACTGTGAAACCATGTTTCTCACAATTATTTTGAAAAATTTTACAGCATTTGTATTCACATCCTCAAGCAAAATAGCAATATTGTAATGAAAAGTAAAGTGTCTGTTAAAATAGCAAAAGTTGCCGTTAAAATAGTGAACAACTTGGATTTTTATCAAAGGCAAAATGTTTGATAAAGATCCTGGAAACATAAGGCCCTACATGTAACTACAATTTTGCATAAAACTAACATATGACAGTTTCCTCATTTTTGTTTTGTTTTTGCTTTGTTGGACGTCAACTTTTTGTAAATTCCAAAAAACAATTCCTGCTTTCTCTAAGATAGAAAGCACTTGAGAAATAACAATTTCTCAGGATGATGAGTAAAAGTAAGTTTTTTAGATAATTATTTGTTAGTTTGATAATCTGGTAATAACCAATGACATTCCATTTAGGTTTTACAGTAAATATGTACCAAAATTAATTGATGGTGGGTCCCTTTATAATAATTGTTTCTATTATACGATTACCAGTTCCATACAGAGTACAAGATTTAGCTGTCAATGCTGTGGAGGGCTATCCCACAGTACTCAGTCTTCATTGGAATAAGCCGTCTAGTAGCTGTCCAATAGACAACTACACAATCTCCTATGAGCTGTTAGATAAATACCAGTGTGGAACAGTTTCAACAACTTTCCGCAACACATCTGGGACCACAATGGATACTATGTACAATATTACTGGTCTTCTGCCATACTCTTCATATAATGTGTACGTTACGGCCAGCACGGCAGCAGGAGAGGGGGAATCTTCAGTTACAAGGACTCAGACTTCTGAGGCAGGTTGGTATAGAACTTATCTATTGCATGAAGCAAAGATGTAACTAAGTGATATAATTCTTCCCATTTTGAAAAATAAAGGCACTCAATATTTGTTTTATATTAACTTAAACATGGATCCTTATCATTTGATGTTCAAAAGTGACAAGAAACCAGTTAATTTTCAAATAATAATCGGTTATTCCACAATGTAAAAGCTATCACGTTTTTCATTGATTGAATGATTAAATAAAGTCATTTTGAATGAGAACCAGAAATGTTTTTTGCTGGTCTTTTCAAAGAGTATAAAGAGAATTTCTACCAGAAAAAATTAAGATTTTTGTACACCATTTTGTTGAAAAGGTCTTTACCATTTTTGGGTTTGGAATGACATCTAATACATGTATTTCTTTAAAACAATAGCACCTCCGAGAGAAAGATTTCAAGGTACATGTATGTTTGATATAGGCTTGGGTGGTTCCGGCGGGTACCCAGTTCTATCCGATTCCAAATTGAGAATCGGAACTGCGGTTCCACTATTTTAAAGAACCGGGTACCCGCAACAGTGGGTTCCGGAACCGAGTCCTTCAAATACCCAGTTCCCAGAGCCGAGGCTCTAGTAAAATACCCAAGTCCCAGAGCCGGCTGGGAGCCGAGTCCCACAGCCGGTTGTCTGAGCTCCAACTCTAGAGCCGAGAACCGGCTCCAGTCAAAATACCCGATTCTCTTTGATGAGTGACTGACAAATTGTAACTCTAAACTGCAGCAAACTTGTGAAAGCGTCACACACACAAACTGATACAAACCGCAATGTCTGTACATTAGTAGTATGCATTGTGTGTCACTGAGTTGTTTATAAATTGGCCCCATAACGTGGATACTTTGGTCATGGAGATGATGTTAAAAATGTTGACAGCACATGTCTTGAGAAGTGGAATGATCAAGGTGGCCCCATAATAAGGATAATCTTGTGACGATTTAGTCATTTTGCTGGTGTTCTTAATGTACTTTCAATAGGCATAGACGTAGTACGGTACCTTGTGTATAGGGGTGGTACAATTGCTTAATTGCTTCAACCCCTGAAGCATGTGCAAAGCCACGGCATGTACATCACGGTTTGTAAAGTTGCTTGCTGAAACAAATCTCTAAGTCTAACTTAGCTTAATGTTTCCATAAAGTTTCCTTAAAGTTTCTGAAACATATTTTAAATTAAATAACATCATCACTGCATTTACGGTTGAAAATTGAAACTCCTTCGTATCAGGGCGCAACGAAGTTTGAATAGACCGTATGTTTTATTATTTTCTTTAATCGTTATGATTTTCTTTGAATCTCTTGGAACCGGTTCCGAGTCGGAACCAAGTTTTTTTTTTCACTGAACCGGTTCCAGAAATTGTGGAACCGCCCAAGCCTAGTTTGATACCATCATCTGTTCATCATAAGTTTTATGTAAAACTGTGAGAATGCCAAAGTTAAACACTGCCTTAAAAAATAATAAATAAATAAAAATATTTTAATACATCAAGACAAAATATTTAAAGGAATATTTTATGATAGATACAATCTTCCAACTTTTTTAATGTAAAATACTGATTATTAATTTTTTATTTTGTAATTTCTTATGTTGATAAGATATGGATAACAACAAAAAAATAGCAAATAGTTCTGAAAGAGAACTGGCAGTATACTCTGAGTTGTAACCAACCAGTTCTTTTCAGAACTACTTCTCTTCGGAACTTTTTACAACTCAAAAGAGAATTCTGTATGGTGTCACTGCAAACAGTCTTTGCTTAATTTTCAATTTACTAGTTTATACAAGTTACGTGTCACATTGTCTAAATGCATAATTAGTTCAGGCGATTGTTTTTAATTATCATTTTGATATTAATTGTGTTCTTTTTATATAGCCCCTTCTGAGCCACCAAGGGATGTATCAAAATATGTGGCCATGAAGAGATCTCTAAGTTTCACTTGGCAAAACCCGACATGCCATGGTAGACGTGGTATTATTACTGGCTATTCATACAAGCTAAAGAATTTAGACAGAGATGAAGAAACCATTACAGGAGATACTGATACTTCATACATAGAGATAGATAGTCTGGTGCCATATACGTTGTACTCGTTTCAAGTCCTTGCACGCACAGTAGCTGGAGATGGTCCATACAGTGATGCCATTCAGACACGCACTGCTGAAACAAGTAAGTTCATATTTGGTCTCATTTTTTAAATAACTTGGCTTATGGACCTGTCACTCAAAAATCTCACATTTTGGAAAACAAATAAAGAAATCACAGCAGTAAAATCACAGCATGCAGTGTGTACACGTGCATTTGTACTGTGTACACATATTGCATTTACCTTGCCGTGCCGCGTCGTAACTCACTTCCCAGACCTCGGCATTTTACCTGCAAATGTTCATGTTGTAGAAAATACATATGGTTGCCACTCAATGAGCTAGGAATCGTCGGTGCCGAGAGTCCGTGTACAGACTATGAAAAAAATCAATGACTGAGGGCATGCACTCTCCTAACTTTGTCTAAAAACATCTGTACATGTAGTAATCCAAGTAATTAAAAATTGCCTTATTTCGGCTATGACATCACACATATACGGTAGGTCAAACAATGTCTTTGTTAAATGGTTCATGCAGGCCCATAGGCCTGGGGAATGTACCCCTTCGCTGGACAAGCATAGATATATAAAGGAAATAACCACACAAGCTGGTCAAACAAATACATTTGTACATATTGGAGAAAATTATAAAATTCACCCACCCATTTTCAAACCAGCAAAAAAATTAAAAAAATTAATAAAAAAAATGCTGGCGTTGGGTCTGACCGCGACGCGCGCGGAGACCAGAAACTGCAGACTTTTTTTTGGGCTTAATGATATACTGGTCAGGTCATGTTTGTCTGGTACATGTGATGAATAATGCATTGCAATTTCATTCCCTTTTAAGAAATCAAATGGGCCGTTAAACAAACCCTTTTTATAATAAATAAAATTGTTTTGTTTTTATGTTTCATCTTAAAGGGTTACAACATTGGTTTGCAAGAAACTGCTTTTACGAGTAAGCTTGCTCTCCTTGAATCAAGATGTAGAATCAACTAAGAAAAATAGTGAAAATGCATTCATACTTTGGTATTCATTCTAACATGGAATTAGGAAATAGTACCTTTTCCTAAATCATTTCACTTTTCTTAATAATGACAGCACCACAGACACATTTTTTCTAGGGAAGATTAGTACCATCATTAGCCTACATGTAAGTAGATTTCACATTACAATTTGACCATTTCTTTATTTTTGAATTAACAATCCTATAATGGGCTTAAAGAGAAGGTACATCATTGGTACTTCGTAATGTAAGTTCATTTCAACCCTCTAGATTTCAAGAAGAATATCATAAAACGTAACTGTCGAATTTGCAATACAACAAGAAATCACATTTTAAAAAATTACATAGGGGTATGAACGTTTGCCTGATTTGTGAGGCCTGTCTTAGCCACCATACTTTGTATATGGGAAATTTTGTCCCCACGTATACAATGTATCGCGTATTTCCCTGTTGGCAAAAAAAAAAAAACGAAAACAAAAACAAATAAAAAACACCGATTTTTGAAGCCGACTGATGACCAGAAACTGGATCTTTTTTGTTTTGCCTTAACTTGATAAATTGAAAATAATGTTGTACCTTGCCTTTAACAAAAAGAGTAGGTGTTATACGAGGAAAGTAATAAGTGATTGACACTAATTAATGAGTGATTCTTTCAACTCAGAACCATCTCAAGTGACAGTGATAAGGACACCCAGCGGAGATGCAACCTCCATTACTGTACAATGGCAACGTCCTGACCCACCACAGGGCATCGTCATAGCTTACTATGTGTTATACTTTAAGGTCACACAAGAAGGGGACAGTTACCCTAGTGAGATGGAGAACGTAACTGACGGGCTGGATCAGGAAACACTTCAACTTGAACTGACTGGCCTTGAATCAGATGCAAATTTCTCCATTCAGGTACAACCCATAAATTTGCATAATTTATACATGAAAAGTCATAATCATTCACATCTTTCCAAATATCATACCTTGTCTTATGGTTTGGAACACTTTGCTGCACCTATCATTTAGTATTTTGTGTTTTGCTACCTGAAAAAAAGAGATTTTCATTTGCCATTCTGTAAGTTGAACACTGAAAACTCCCTGGTTGCCAGTTGACAATTGGAGCCAATTGTGCATGCTATTTACCAGGTGTAATATTTCTATAGTTCTATTAAGGATGACACTTCATTAAGAGTGATTGTTCTCTGGCCATCGGTGAACTGAGGTGTATTTATTAACATCCATTACAAGAAGACTAAAGGCGCTCCTTAAGACAGGTCGACAGAAGGCGCTAGACCAACTATCGTTACACCTTTCCTTTCTTGAAAAGAATTAGTTCCTTAAAGACTTAATTACCTTAGAACTACAACAATAACAACTGTTAACATATAAGAACTATAAACAAGAACTTTTATTATTTTTTTTTTTAACTGCGTCTTTTCTTTCAAGAGTTCATTGTCCATGAGTTCTTATTTTGTGATGTACTGTTCCAGATATTTTGGGGTTGAACGGATTCTGTTACTTCTCAAGATGGTTGGTTCTGTGTTGGTGGTGAACTGACTGTTTTGGTATTGTTGTAAGTAGCATGTGAAGGGATGTGTTGCTGCGAACCCTTACGTTTGAATGCTGTCTCGATAGGGCTTGTTTGTGGAGTTACTTATGGGTCGTGTAGGGGTATTGTTGCAGTTTGCGACATTTTGATGAATATTTCCGCACTCTTTCACAGATGTTGTCTGTTGCGCCGATACTTGCGACCATCTTCAGTGATTATCTGATATGACCGGATGCCAACTTGTTTCTGAACCTATGCTTTCTGCCACACTTTGCTGTCACATTTTTGTTTGAATCACACCGTTTTTCCTTCACACAGAGAGTATAGTGGTGTGGAATTTCTGTCATAGTAGTATAACTGTTTGGCCTGTTTCTGGGTTTTCTTGGCAACAACATCTCGCATGATTTTAGGTTCGAGTAATTTGCTGGCTACTAGGATGTCAGTCTTAGTGCGCCGAGGAATCGCTGTGCAGGTGAGCTACTAAGTAGGTTTAAGTAGAAGTCACCACGAGTGTGTTGTGTTTTGTTAATCAGACGCTTGGCGATGTTGACAGCATTTTCAACTTTTCCATTACTTTGTGGGTATTCAGGGGAAACTGGTTGAGTGGTCAAATCCATATTGGGTGGCAAAATTTTCAAATTGTCGCGAGTTGAAGGTTGGTCCGTTATCTGACTGAAGAGTGTCTGGTATTCCGTAGTTGGAGAAGTGTTTTTTCAGCTTATTGATGGTGGTTGCATCTTTGCTACCAGGTAGTGGGTCGATTTCGAAATAGTCCGAGTAATGATCAACCGAGCATAAGTGGTTTCCAAGTGTGAATATGTTGCAGCCTAATTTTTTCCATGGTCTTTGAGGAATTTTGTGGCTGATCAATGGCTCTTTGGGTTGGTACATGTTGCATGCTTCACACTGGGAAACATAGTCTTTCAGGTCACTGTTCATTCCAGGCCAATAAACGTATTCTCTGGCCTGTCTAACACTATGAATAACTTTACCCTGAAAATGCCCTGAAAATCTGTTTTACCGTGAAATAAATAGTTCATGGCAATTTCACGATGACACAACACCATGAAAATGCCATGAAATACTCTTGGGATTCCTTCGCTGTGAAAACGCTGTGAAAATGTCATAAACTTTTCGTGGCAGTTTTGGGACAGCACATTAGTTCTTGAGAGAGCCGTGAATTTGCCGTGAAATCACTGTGAACATTATTGCCAATATCTGAGAGGAAGAGACACTGTGAAATTGCTGTGAAATTACACTGAACTGTTATTTCATGGCAAAACAGATTTTCAGGGTGTTGTTCATAGTGTAAGAGTGCTTTGAATGCCGTATGGGCAGCATGAAGGCGTTTTCGTATGTCTGCTCTCAGGTTCTTGGGTACGACACAGCGATAGCCTTTGAAGACTATGCCATCCTGAGTTGTCAGTTCGGCTCGAGCATTGAAGCATGCATGTATTTCGGGTGGGCATTCATGCACTGTATCTGGCCACCCTGCTGTGATTTGCTGCATGACCAACTGTACTGTTGAGTCACTTGCTGTTGCGTGTTGAATTTCAGCAAGTCGTTGCTTAGAGAGTGGTAGAAAGTTTGCCATGTAGATACTTTCCACTGTAATTTCAGTGGATGATCTGTCCGTTTGTTGGAGGTATGCGCAAGACAGTGTGTCAGCTAAGTACATTTCTGGTCCTGGTTTGTACTTGATTTCTACATCATACTGGTTCAAACGGATAAGAAGACGCTGCAGCCTTTTGGGCACTGAGTGGCTTGCGTGTGATAGCAACCAGTGGTTTGTGGTGTCGTCAATCACTGGCAGTGGGTAATGCCCCCGTTTGAGAGCACTGTTGAGAGGCTTGGGGTCGATGCAAACTCACATTTTTCCGTTTGGTTTGCTAACAGTTACCAAAATTGATACCCAGTCAGTAGGTTAATTTCACAACCTTCATGATGATTAGTCACTCCTCCATGCAATCCAGTTCATTTTTCAGTTTATCTTTGGGTGCGATTGGAACTCGCCTTGGTGGCATTACAGTTGGTGTAGCCAATTTATCAAGTTGGAGATGCACAGTCCCTGGCATGTGACCAAGTCCTTGGAACACATCTGGACAGGCTTTCTTGACGTCAATGCTCTAGTTTAATGGGTTTTCTGTGAATGGAGTTTGAAGTCTGCCTGGTTAGTTGATCACCACGATATTGTGATGCTGCACAATACTCTTCCCAGAGTTTCAGGATTGTTTCCATTTTTGGTCTATCCTCCCTCAGTTTGTACGGGAGGTTGTTGTGAATATCGAGTGCATCTCTGCCTATAGCCGTGATTAATGTGGCCACCCGAATTCTGTCGGGTTTGTCCACAATAGCAGTTACAATGTCATAGCTGTCCCACAGCTGCCTAAACTTTTTCCAGTTAGCTTTCAGATCACCAGTCACCTGCAATGGAGGTGGAAGTGGTATTATGTGTGGGAGTTAACACCGTACGTAGTAGTCATAATATCAACTACAGTTAAACTACAATAGTACACAATAAAATGCAAAATTAACTAAATGTAAAATTAGCTATATGGACAATCTCTCTGGAAGACTAGTAGCAAGTCCAGTTTTTGATTTGTGCAAAGAGACGATCATGGCCATTAAATTCCAGTAAACTTATCTTTCAAAACTATTTAGTGCTAACCTCGGATCTATATACATAGCAACAGAGAACCTTGTGTCCATTCAGTTTACAAAGCACCATTCATAAAGTCATCCACATGCGATGTGTACATGTAACGTTGAGTTCGTCCCACGTTGAACGATGGCACTATCGAAGTCCGGTAGGTCGCCGAAATTGAGCGAAAACTGTCCAAATCCGTGAATGTCGCGAATCTTTGCGTGTAGAGGGGGAGAGAAGGTTTCCGATTCTGACACCATGTAATATTTCTATAGTTCTATTTAGGATGACACTTGATTAAGAGTGATTGTTCTCTGGCTATCGGTGAACTGAGGCATATTTATTAACGGCCATTAAAAGAAGACTAAAGGCGCCCCTTAAGACAGGTCGACAAAGGGTTGATAGACCAACTATTGTTACACCAGGGATATTCTGACCTGACAAAAATAGTGGTTTGAATAGCTGATGCTCTCATTAGGCTGTGATATGTCTGAATAGACTGACCTTTTTATACATACATGAACATTAGCTGACAGCCAAGTCCCATAGACAAACAAAATAGACAAATAAAATAAGTTGAAACTTTAACAGGTTGTTTCTCTACATCTTTCTGGATTCTTATTGAGTTTGGATGCATTTACAGACATTTTACCATTTTACCAGTGTGACTAACATTTTTCTTGTTTTATAATATATATATTTCTTGATTCAAAGAGAGTAAGCATTCTCGTAAAAGCAGTTTTGCTAACATTACCAGTGTTGTACCTTGCCTTAAATCTTTGGAGAGAATGATGAGATGTGTTCTTGATAATTTACATGCAGGTTCAAGCCGAAACAGCGATGGGTAAGGGTCCTCCCACCATTCCAGTTTATCGCGTAACCCAGGAGGGAAGTAAGTATGACACAGGAGCAGATCCAGGGTCTCAACACAAAGGGGGTGTACTGTAAAACAGGGGGCACACTGCCCAAAATAGGGGGCATGCAAAAAATGTTTCGTAAATTTATATGCACAGCGATAAAAAAAAAAGTTAAGACAGTTTGTTACATTTATAACGACTAAGGTGGGATTAGAAAATATCAGAATTTTGGATGCTAGGCATTCACTGATGCAATATCATTGTTTTCAGGACCAAGTGTTATGCAGGCGTAGCCAGGAATTTTGAATGGGGGGGGGGGGACAAATCATTAACTCAAGAATGTTGACAAGGAGGGGCCATCTGCCCCCCCCCCCGTTGAAAATAATGCATGTACAAAAACTGCAAATTTTGCTCTTTCCCCTTTTTGTGCATCCTCCTTGTCACTGAGTGTACCCCAACAAAGCTACTTCCACAGACATGCCACAACTCTTTCCGAAAAATGCTGGGCGGAGCAATTGGAAGCACTTCGTTCGTGCTCAGTGGTATCCAATACCGTTGACACACTCCAATTTGTTTCACAAGATCTTGTGAAGGAAGACACAAAGTACCATGCGTGATCCTTAAGCCAGCTATATTAATAGCTCTATCTAATGTACATGTACATGTACATGTACATTATGTACAGTGATGTGAATGCTTTTATGTAGTAAAGTTGAAAACTTAAAAGTTTTGTTTAAAAGCCACTCCATGGAAGTTTTCTGTTGTGACTGTAATTATTTGCATCTATATCCTTCTGTTGTTTGCATTTTTATTTCTGTCACATTATTTATCAATTGTGCTCAGTTTGGCCCAATGTTGCAGAGATGTACCGTATAAAGTAGATTGTTGGTCAAATAATCACCATCAACTGAAGGGAAAATGTATTATTAGCTTTGTACTACAGTAGTAGTGCTACTAGTATTAGTCTACAATCCTGGTCAAATCTCGCTGGGCTCCCCCACCCCCCCCCCCCGGCCCCCCTGACAATGTTGGCTCTTATTCCAAGGTCTGTGCCCCGGCTGGAGATAACAACATTGGTGGGGGTGGGGGGAGCAGGGGACAGGGGGAGCAGGGGACAGGGGAGGGTATGTTTATTGTCACGTGCCCCAACTATTTTGGCCGGGATTGTAGATGTCCAAATACACACACTAAGAGAGACGCCTTTTGTAGTAATTCCACTCGAACAGATGTTCCTATCTCCTTATGTTTCTCCAACACGGATTGCACCTATTGCTCCCACTACCACAGGAACAACCTTCACCTTGACTTGCCACAGCTTGCGGACTTCTCTCGCTAAATCTCATATTTCTGTACCTTCTTTTTCTCCTTCGATGCTACTCTACTATTACCCGCACAGCTATATCGATAAGATGACACATCTTCTCATGCTTATCCAAGACAACAACATCCGGCCGTCTATGTTCTATTATACAAATATAATATGGTTTGAGGGTGGACAGTCGATATTAGCTCCCCGAGGTATTGGAAGTTGAGAAACTAGTTCCCTCGGCTTCGCCTCGGGAACTAGTTTCTCAACTTCCAATACCGAGGGGAGCTAATATCGACTGTCCACACCGAAATAAACCATCATTATATTTGTTTTACTATACCTCATACATATTCACAATATTCTCTAGTTCGGCATCATTGAGCTCGGTAAAACGCGAATTGACATTTACGTGTGCCGCCATCTTTTCATGTGTATGTAGTAGCTAGGGCGATGTTCGCGCGTGCGTACTACACCCGTGCGACTATTCCCTGCCGGCAGGGAACAGATCGTCGGGACTATTTCCCCGCCGGGACTGTTCCCCGATGCGACAGTCTACTACGCAATACTGCGCATGCGTATTTACCCCTGTGCGTGAATTCTCGCGGGCGCTTGGTAAATAGCCAAAATAGCATCTGGCACGTGACGGTGAATGGACCAGTGAGAATTCGGCTCTCGATCATGAATATGTATGAGGTATAGTAAAACATGTTACTATACCTCATACATATTCATGATCGAGAGCCGAATTCTCACTGGTCCATTCACCATCACGTGTCAGATGCTATTTTGGCTATTTAGCAAGCGCCCGCGAGTATTCACGCATAGGGTAAATACGCATGCGCAGTAGTGCGTAGTAGACTGTCGCATCGGGGAACAGTCCCGGCAGGGAACAGTCCCGGCGATCTGTTCCCTGCGCGCCGCCGGGCGTAGTACGCACGCGCGAACATCGCCCTAGCTACATATTATATACATGAAAAGATGGCGGCACACGTAAATGTAACGTAAATTCGCGTTTTCCCGAGCTCAATGATGCCGAACTAGAGAATATTGTGAATATGCATGAGGTATAGTAAAACAATATAACATGGTTTATTTCGGGTGGACAGTCGATATTAGCTCCTCGGTATTGGAAGTTGAGAAACTAGTTCCTCGGCTTCGCCTCGGGAACTGGTTTCCTCAACTTCCAACTCGAAACATCGACTGTCCCTCAAACCATGTTATATTTGTATAATCTGTCAGGATGTTGAAGTCCCAGAGAATCTTCACATGGTCTGTTTCTTCAACCTTTTTCGGCACATGGTCGTACCACCTTGACACCGTACTTCTTACACAAATCCCAATGAATCACCTTGACCAACTTGTCATGTCTGCCTTTGTACTCCGTCTGACATGCACTCTGCATTCACTGACAATGTGAAATACAGATCATGGCCGTTTCGTTCCTATTACTTGTGCCACATTTTACTTTTAGGAGTGAGCGTGTACCAAGATGCACGCCAAGTACCAATGAATGTATGAGTAATTACAGTAGCAACGGCCACATCCCCCTACATTCCTACATAATTAAAATGACCCTATCGCGCACAATTCAAATCTCACAGAGGCAAAATTACACAGGTGGGAAGTTTATACTGTCATTAATGTATTTTTAGAGATATTTTGGGATAAAAGAAGCCAACATTTGTTTAAATCATAAGGAAACTGGTTGCTAGGTCACCAAAATTGTCGTACTTGAATTTGAGGTTTTTTTTGAGAATGCAACTTTTCATGAAGCAGGGAAAAACAAAAATCAAGATTTAAAATATCAAAAGGTCCCCCAAATACTTTTGTAACTCTGATTTTTGTCTTTCCTTGAAATGTAACAAATTTAGAGGCCATAGTGGATCAACACGTCGCGGTTCTTAAATTAGATGCACTTTGCCGAGTCTGTTGGAACAGAAACATAAAGAATGTTGCCCAAAATAAAGGAAAAACTACAGAGTAAAACTGACAGTATATGTGTGAAGAGTTGAGTATTGAAGATATTCAGAATAGACATTACAAATGAACTTCCCCGCACTGAGACACAGTCACAAAGAAAGGCTGCCAAATAGTGTGGCGTAAACACATGTAGTTGGTTGTATGCAAAATGCTATTTAATTTGTATGAAATTCGTGCATAAAAAAATTTAGGAGTATATATTTTAACTCGGAATAGCCACACGATGTCACGGGCAATATCTGTGCATGTTATGTTTCACACAAAAATTGCAGTACGTCAAACAAGACAGCTATTTCATATGAAAAATCTGTGAAAATGTACCCTAATTTTCGTCATATAGTTTGTGTCAACATGTTTTCTTCGCACAACATGTTTAAAACAAATAAATTTCACTCAGAATTAAATTAATTTATGATGGACCTACAAAAGACCTTCAAAAGCTTTCCCTTGGAAAAGCAAACTCTGGAGATATAGCCTGGGTAAATCTAACCTAGGTGAATCTGTAAAAGTTTCTTGGGGCCAAATGTTGGAGAAGCAGATGTGTGAGCGATAAGTGACGGCAACCCTGGTGAACAGTTTGTAGTGTGAATTAGATTGCCACTAATAAGGGAATAAAAGTTTGTTGCGCGTCTTTACCACAGGTTAATGATCGGTTTGGAAATAGTCACAAACGATAAGGACCGAGCTGACCACACACAAAACAGTTGGCAAACAGCTGGCAAACAGCTGACCCATATGCGCTGCTCTGATTTTGATAAGCTATTTCTTTACCATCCATTAATACACCTCCACATGATAAATTTTTTTCAGTAGGATAGTCTAAACTGTCTTGCGCATTTATGAATGATGAATAATTTTTTTTTTAATTTTTTTTTTCTCTACAGGTGAACTTGTGGATTTCACATGCATTAATCTTCGCCCAGTTCTTGCCAGTTCTAATAACGATCAATTTATTGGTGGCTACAAAGGAAACGAAGACATAAGAAATGCTGAGGTTTCATTTGGGCGGGAAGTAAAAACAGGCCCTGGTGGTACTAGTTTGCCGTCATGCACATCATGTGTACCTTCTATATCAGATAATACTAGATACCCTGTTGTAAGACGATATATGAGGTGTCCCAGTGGTGGATGTTCTTGTAGTGGCAGTACTGATTCATCTTGTCTGTATAGAATTGGTGTCTTCTACTGTGAGATAAATACAGGGGCAAAGATCGGGAGAATAACAACAATAACTTTGAATGACAATGGTAAGCATGTCTAAACTTTTGTATTTAATTTGCGTCTAAAACATTTTGCCACTACAGAACAGAGATGTAATCGCAAAAGCTCAATTTACTACTAAAATGTTTTGCCACAATTGAACAGGGCTGCCATAAACATAAATAACCACTAAAATGTTTTGCCACTATAGAACGTTCAGAGCGTTCAAGTATGTATAAGTGTAGCGCCTGGTGGCTGCTCTCACAGGCTCTCTAATTTTCAGTAAATTTCAACTGATTTAGCTCACAATTCTGCTTGAATGTTTATAAAGGTGGAATGATTTATCTTATAGATTATTACTCTGGACTGCATTGACAGAAAGAGTTATGCATTTCTCCGTTTTTGGAAATTTTTGATATCATTCCTGTGTCAAAATAGAGGTACTGTACATTGGACATATCCAGTGGAGTGATCATGCTATTCAGGTTTGCAAGCCTCTTAATCCATTGATTGGAACTTGTAATCACATTGTACCTGTGCTGGTCAAGTATCTCACAACTATGGAAATGGATCACTGCTTATTCAACTCATCTCAGTCATCTGTGACTCTAGCTGTAAAATGTATTCAGTACTCAGCCATCTATTTGCAAAGGCTATGCACTGTGTATACTGAATGTCCACTGACAAATGAAACATGTCAAGACCTTGATTCCCTCAATCTTCTTTGACAGCCATGCTTGACTCACCATCATGTTAAGCCAATATTGGAGCGTAAGAAAAATTTGCACAGAAAGTGTTGGCGCCATCGTGGGAAACGTAGTGGCAGACAACTGAACTCAAACGGGCAGGCGTTTCAGTTGCTATCCAAGTTTCTCATATTATGTATTTTTCAAGCCTTATAATTGTATTTACATATTGTGTAGTTATGCATGTACATGTACAGCGCTTTGGGGTCTTGTCATAGACGGAATGCGCTTTATAAATGTGATTTGTTGTTGTTGTTGTTGTTGATTCCAGAGAATCTTGACATGGTCCGTTTCTTCAACCTTTTCCGGCACATGGTTGTACCACTTCGATTGCACCTTGACACCGAACTTCTTACACAGATCCCAATGGATCACCTTGGCCAACTTGTTGTGTCTGCCTTTGTACTCTGCCTGAGCATGCACTCTGCATTCGCTGACAATGTGAAATACAGTCTCCTCCGCCGCATTGCACATTCTGCACATAGAAGAGACATCTGACTTCTCGATCCTTGCCTTCATCACATTCGTCGGCAGAGACTTGTCTTGCACTGCAGTAATCAGACCCTCAGTTTCTTTCTTTAGTTCTCCTCTTCTCAACCATTCCCAAGTCTTGCTACTTGCCACTTCTTCAGTACATCTCATGATCAGGAATCGGCCGTGAAGTGGTTTTTCCTGCCAATCTCGTGTTCTTTCTTCTCTTCTTTGATCCTTATACTCCTTTGGACCTAATTCGTCTGCCTTCATGTATTTCTGTGCAACCTTCAACAACTTTTCCCGAGTAATACTTACATGACACTGCAAGCTCCTTCTCTCGATGTTAACACTGTCTGATACACTAAGTAATCCTCTTCCTCCCTCTGACCTCGGTAGATAGTCTGCTGACATTCGACCGTGGATGTAACATACCGTACATCGTCATCACTTTCCTCGTTTTCCTGTCAGCAACATCTAGATCTGCCTTAGTCCACTCGACAATTCCTGCACTGTACCTCATCAGCGACACAGCCCAAGTGTTGATCGCCTTTATCATATTCCCTCCATTCAGACGGGGTGCCATGGCCGAGTGGTCTAGCGCGTTGGACTTGGGTTCTGGTGGCTGAGTTGCCAGAGTGTGGGTTCGGGTCACACCGCGACCGTGGTGCTTGTGTCCTTGAGTAAGGCATTTTACCGTAATTGCTTCTCTTCACCCAGGAGTATAAATGAGTACCTGGCAATAGCTAGGAAAGTAACCTGCGATGGACTGGCATCCCATCTAGGGGGAATGGAAATATTCTCAGTCGTTTCATGCCAACGAAACCGGAGATAAACACCGGCCTGATGAGCCAATATGGCTCGGGACAGACTTTACTTTTACTCCATTCAGCTTAGACTTCAAACACTTCACTCGTCTTATATACTCTTTCTTAAGCCTCTCTTTTGATTCCTCGTGCAGTACGTGATCTGCTTCAAGCACTCCATGATACTTATAACTTTCTTTTTCACCCAACGCCCTCAATTGTGTGCCATCTGGGAAAGTAATTCCATCCGAATGTACCCTTTTACCCCTCTACCCCTCTACATGGTCATCGCAGCACATTTCTCCAGACCAAACTTTATGCCGATGTCATCGCTGAAGATCCGTACAGTCTGCACCAAGGAATCAATCTCTTTCTCGTTCTTCGCAAACAACTTCAGGTCGTCCATGAAGAGCAGATGATTAATCCTGCATCCATCCTTTGTCATCTCGTATCCCGCACTAACCTTCCGCAAAATCATCGTCAAAGGGAACAGCGCCAAAACAAACAACAGTGGAGACAGAATCGCCCTGGAAAATACCTCGTCTGATGTTTACCTTACCAAGACATTCATCACTGGCCATCAGATTTGTTCTCCATGTCTTCATGCTCTCACCCAGAAGACATTTCACCGCATCAGCTGCCCTATCATATCCAAACATTCCATAATCCACGAGTGTGATACCATGTCGTATGCTTTCTTGTAATCTATCCATGCATGAACATATTAGTTTTCCTGTTCCTACAGTCCTTTAGCACCGTCTTATCAATGATGAGTTGGTCTTTTGTTCCTCTTGACTGCTTCTTGCAACCTTTCTGCTCATCTGGAAATAACTGCTGATCTTCTATGTGGCTATACAGATCTTCCACAATGATACCGGTCAGAAGTTTATACATCATGGGTAGACATGTAATAGGTCGATAGTTACATGTACTTGCAACGTTACCCTTCTTAATGTCCTTCATGATGAGAACCGTTCTTGCTTCAGTCATCCACGTCGGAACGTTGCCACGCACTAAGCATTGTTGCGTGGCAACAATGCTTTCTTTCGTGAAGACTACTGAAGTTTTTTAGCCAGTATCCGTGCACTTGGTCTGGTCCCGGGGCTTTCCAATTCAGCACTTTCCTCAACTGTTTCTTCACCTTGCTCACATCAATCTAAAATCCCTCTTGTTGTACATTCTTTAACTCGTCTTTCACGTCGCTAACCATTCTGCTTGTCTGTTATGATCACCAGGCTGATCCCAAAGGCCACCCCAGAAATTCGTTGCCTCTGCTGGCTCTGGGCCCACTTGTGAGTTACATTTTCCGTCCATTTCTTTGCATAATTGACGTTGATTTGTACTGAATAGGCGATTTTGATGAATCTGCCTGACTCTGTCATCGTACCTCTTTACCTTCGCAGCCTTCGCCTTAACCCTTTGCTTTATTTCCTCCTTAACTACACTCATCCCCTTTCCTTTTACTTGATATTTCTTTATTAATCTGTTCCTCATATCTGAATCTTTCATTGTACCTCTATCCATTTGTTCTATTCTACTGAGATCTTTGCGTAACTCGTTAAATTGGCCCTCAAGTCTGCGTTTCCACCAAGGTTTATTATCTTTATGTTGTGATTGTGAATGTGAAGATTTTACCCCTGATCTCTCTGCTACTACAACTGCACCTGCAAAGACAAGATCGTTAATTTCAGAAAGATTAGTAGTACTTACCGTCCCAAGGATTCTACTTACCATAGCTGACACATTTGTCAGCTTTTTCCTTAGGACCTGGCGCAATGCAGGAATACTCCACTTACCTGTCCCTTTTACCGATACCATTACCTCTTTAATCCTCTTCCTCCGTCAAGTCTTCTGTTCCCTCTTCTACTCCTCCACTGATGACCTCATCCGCACTCTGGGAACTTGCCAGCTCACCAGCGACCACGTTGTCCAGTTTCTTCTCCTGCACTTCTTCATCCCCAGCCTCTGTCCGTGATATTATTCTCCTCATCTCTTCCACCTCAACTTTCGTTAGCCACTGATTATGTTTGATTTGTTTTACCTGGTCGGCAAGCCGCTGTTCGCTTATTTCAAACATGCCGTTATCTTGCCATATGTTAATCATTCTCCTTCTTTACCCTCTGTTCTCTGGCTTGCTCCTTATAAAACATTCCATTGCAATTCTGTTATCGTCCTTACCCCACTTTCTCCTGTTTACAGCACGAATTCTGTTATTGTTCTGAGCAGTGTGTGTACGATCTGGCGGTACCTGCTCAAGCATACCGACCAGAACGGGCGATGGACTTCCTCTTTGAGAGTTCGTCGCTGATTCACCGTTGAGTTGATGCTGCATAGCATTCATTATTATCATCACAAAATTGTGAGAAAAGTTGTATTGTTTCAGAGGAAATTACATGCAAAAGCGATGTGTATTTCACCCTGCAGTAGTTCACTCAGCGTTAGTTGCTATCAAGATGTTCTAAAGGACGCAGATGGAACGCATGTCTCACTGCTAACTATATACACTGATAACGTACGTTGTAAAGAGTCTTCCGAAATCGGAGAAATCCAAAAGGTTTTTACAGTAAAAAGCCACAAGATCTTTAATGACCGATGTTGAAACTTACCCTGCAGAGTCTACTCAGTAGCACCTACAAGGAGTACACTTTTGGTAATGATTATACGACGGGAAACAATAAATATTTTTGCTTGAATCGAGAGCTGATCTGTCAGTGTTTCTTGTCTCGACGCCATATTGTTGTTGTTGTTGTTGAATCGAGTCCGATCTGTCGGTGTTTCTTGTCTCGATGCCAAGTTGTTGTTGTTGTTGTTGTTGTTATAAAATGTTTTGTCACTATAGAACAGAGCTGTTATAAGCATAAATAGCTACTAAAATATGTTGCCACTATAAAACAGGGCTATAAACAAAATAATTTGCTACTAAAACTAACAGTCCGTTTTTTTTCTCAAGGTACTAAAGCATTTCAGACAGAATTTTTTCTCAGGGTGAGTGATACTTGTGTCAACTTTGCACCAATTATACTTGAAGATCTGCTCAATTACCAATGATGTACCGCCCCTTAAAACAATGTCCAATCCCTTCTAAACTCAACGGACAAAATATTAGGACATAAACTGCTTCACAAAATGTCATATTGGTTGTGGCTAAGGTTGTGGCTTAGGGTGTGGCTAAGGCTGACAGACTGAAATGTCATTACCCGGTTCCATTTTTCAGTTCCATTTTTTGGTTCCAATTACCCATAAATGACTTTTTAAAATTCCGACTGAACATTTAAGCCACACAAGCTAACAACATGAAGAAAACTAAGATGAAGACTTTAGAAGTAACATTTGCCGACATCCTCTCACAGACTTACCAGCTTTTGTTTGAAACTTGTGTTCGTATTAGTAATTCAGGTTATGTGTGTTATATGTTATTACAAAATTGTTTACGGGTACCCAAGTATCTGGAGATTTCCAATTTCGGGTATCCGGTTTCCGAAATAACCAAAAACGCACAGACCTATGTGTGGCCAGGTTGCAAATGCTTGTATTCACGTCATTTATGAGTAATTCCAAGACCAGCTTTCTTGTTGCTTTCAGGGAAGTTGGATCTAAATAGCTGTGGTTAATATTGAAATTATAACAAAGCACATGTATTATCTTTTGAACCAAAGTAGGACTGTCCCCTAACTGTTCGAATAGATTCTCTTGTTGGGGGATTTGTGGTTTGCAGTTAGAATCAGTTGTCTTGTCTGCCAGCACTGCAATAGGCAATTAACAGTTAGGGTTGTGTGTGCTTTGCTAGCGACAGGAATAGACCCAAGTCAGTGAGGAGGAAATGCTCTCAGATAGATAGTGTGCAGCATTCAGTTTAAATTTGCAAGTGATAACCTTTCCTTGTTTTATTTTTAAATTTAATTAAACCTCTTTGTGTTTGTTTTATTTCAATTCACAGCGGTTATTCTCCCAGAGCGACAGACAATCACAGTCAGTGTAGGGGATTCAGTTTCCCTACGAGTTACATTCCCATCAAGAGTACCCTCAGGCCTGCGATGGAGAAATTCCACAGCAGAGATTAGTGATTGGGATGGTAACCAGACACCATATATAAGACAGGTTACTCCAGCAGATGCAGGAGTATATGAATGTCATGAATCAGATCGCAGAGGAGAAGGAGTCCATGCTATCTTACGACTTATTGTTAGAAGTAATTTCTTTAAAAAAAAATTTACTCTTTTATTTCATTTCTTTTTTAAAGATTTGATTATCGTCAACATTTTTATCTGAAGCGTGCATTTACTGTATTTCTGTTTTGTATATATTGAAATGTTATTGCTCACATTTATCAAGATCAGTTACAACTGTTACATGTATGTTGAATGTATCCTAAGTTTATATTGTTCCTTGTTTAGTAACAAATGCGACCTTAAAACACCTACATGTACATGTACTGTCGGTCCATTCAAAATTACACAGTTATGTACACCAGACTTGTATTCAAGTCCTCATACATAATAATAATAATAATAAAGATTTGTAGCGCGCACATATCCATAGAAAAAATATAACAGGTAATCATATCATCATCATGTCAGCTGCAATGTTGAACTTGCACAATAAGTATGGTGAAAAATGGTTATATCTAGCCTAGCACTAGTAGTTTTAAAAGATGCACCATTCTGGCTCATATTAAACAAACCATTTGTGCATCAATGGTTATAGTGGGGCTCTTAGCAAATATTATTAATTGACCTTTTATCATTTCGAAAGACATGTTATGTCATAATGAAACTAAACACAATACATTTTATTACCTAAATCCACAGTTAAATGGTGTAAAAAGTCACTTTTTCAGAACCTCTTTTGTCTCGAATTAAGAAAAGGTCCACCGGAATAAACAGCTCCTCTTTCTGACTTTTTACAATGTTTTACCTTAGGTTGATATAATAAAACTTATGTTGTTTGGTTTCCTAATTACATAATCTCTTTAAAAATGGGGAATGGTATTTGCAATATAGCACTTCTTTCATCTTAATATCCTGAACTACATAGTTGCATTGATGTGGTGATATGCATGCATACTTACACCTCCGATAACATTTTAGTAGATTGGATATCATGAAATCACTTGGTTTTATTTTTGCTTAGATTGTCCAAATAATAAGTGGGGACTCTCCAACGATTGTCAGAACACATGCCCAGTGTGTTATAATGGCGGTGTTTGCAATGACAAGTCTGGGCTCTGTATTTGCCCACCAGGCTTCAGTGGTTCAAACTGTCATATTGGTAAGTAACCATATCATCATACAAGGCCCAATTTCATAGATCCGCTAATTAAGCAGCCAATTTGTTGTTTACTTGACATTCTAAATTTCATATACCCTTGAAATCTATTAGATATTATCATTTTAGTAACATTTGTTAATTTCCAACTGAAATTTTGTTCTCTGGGGACAAATATATTGTCAAGCTGAAACTTTCACAGGTTTATTGTATAATGCATATCTTGAATGTAAAGCTCATTGGGACATTATGTGAAATGCACTATATAAGAATGAAATATTTATTATTGACTCAAAAAAGTAAGATTCCTTTAGAAGCAGTTCTGTCAACATTGCCAATTGTGTTATAATGGCTTGAAGCATATTGTGTAGTATGGTTTTTATCTATGTGGTTCACAGCCAAGTACAGTCAACTCCAATACAAGTTTTCTTCTTATCGATTAGCTGTAGGCATTTTATTAATTAAAAAAATAGTAAAACATTATTTAAAAAAAAAAAAAAAAAAAAAAAAACAATGAACAGCATGCTTATTTCTGGCACATTTCTGAACTGTCACTTTGAGAATACACTCAGGAATGGGTCTCCCAATCTATCAGCAGGGGCATCTGTCTGGATACAAGCTCCACCAGGACGTTATGGTGCCCTCTGGTGGTGATTGGCCCAGACAATACAATAGAAAAGGGCACACTGAAACTTGACGGCTGTAGTTCTTGCTAGCAAATGAGTGATGGTAGCAAAATGGCTGAAGTGCTTTGTAGCCTTTTGAAATGTATATATTTATTTCATCCATACATTCTCACCGACGTGTGTAAGCACTGCATACTCAGTTGTTTCCGAATGTCTGACGTTAAAAAACTTCACAGGCGACTCGGGCGGGATTCAAACCCACGACCTCCTGTTTACTAGTGCAGATGTCTTAACCTCTCGACCACCGAGCTTACCCAATGATTGGCCAGCTAGTATCCTATATAGCAGTGGGTTCCGCAATAGATATAGGTTGGTGAAATTCTTGCATCGGGTGATAAACAATTGATTTAATTTTGCCCTACACCGACGTGTGTATAGCACTGCATACTCGGTGCTTTCCGAGTGAACCTGCTGCCTCTATAGGCAGCGGGTTCCAACCTATATCTATCGCGGAACCCACTGATATATCGGATTCGAGCTGGCCAATCTTCATCAGGCAAGCTTTTTCACAGACACTCGAAAAGCACAGATTATGCAGTGCTGTACACACATTAGCGTAGGGCAAAATAAAATCAATTGTTTATCACCCGATGCAGGAATTTCACCAACCTATGTCTATCGCAGAACCCGTAGCTATATAGGATTCTAGCCAGCCAATCGTCATCGGGCAAGCTCTGTGGTCAATAGGTTAAGACGTCTGCACGAGTAAGCAGGAGGTCGTGCATTCGAATCCCGCCCGAGTCGCCTAGCTGTGAAGTTTTTCATAGACACTCGGAAAGCATGCAGTGCTATACACACGTCATCAGTGTAGGGCAAAATTAAATCAATTGTTTATCTCCCGACACAAGAATTTTACCAACCTATATGGCTCATTATGATGTTAACATGTTGAAAACAACATCGAGATGGCATTAGAATAATAGTTTGACCGTGGCCATGACCCCTCTGTCTTTATCCTGCAGTAAAGACAGGTGTAACTTTTTATTGCCTTATTATGTTCATCTCATTCTTGGAGTGATAGGCACCCAGTATCACCTTATTTAGTTTTCAGCATGTATAAAAGAGAATGTATATAATGACAAAACTGCTTCTATGAGTATATTTACTTTCTTTGAATCAAGATATACATTGCACAACTGACTTGTGAAAGTTTAAGCTCAATGAGGAGTCTAACTGATGAAAAAAGGTGGAAAAGCATTCATAATTTGTATTAAAAAAACAGTTGCCATCAGTTGCTCATTGGTGAAGAGAGTAAGACATCTGCACTAGTAAGCAGGAGGTTGTTGGTTCAAGTCCCACCCAAGTTGCTTATGGATTTTTTGTCTGCATACAAATCATACAGTACTCATACTGTAGCTACCTCGGTAAGTGGAAATGATATCAATTGTTAATTTTATGCAAGTTTCAGCCCAAGGAAGAAATGTGTGGGGTCTGAGTGGATCACTTTTTTGTACAAGTAGTCAAGATCGCCATGGTGAAGCCTGCATGGGAGTACTCTTTTGCCTTCAAGACCCGTTTGGCTGTGCGTGTGCTGCAGGGTACCAGGGAATCCGCTGCAATGAGGGTGAGATAAATATAGATTATCTGCCAGTGGGTCACAAGCTTTTTTCATTGCGGTTTCTCATTGAATCTCTTCTGTCTGCACTTTGCAAGCATTTTTAAATCTCTGTTTTTCACAATTGCTTGTGTGTTATTGTGTAATGTTTTGTTATGTCTTTGTATGTGCAGTCCTGTGTGTTTGAGGTAATGGTGCCATTAAATGAGTAGTAAGAGTCGTAATACTACTCTTTAATACTACTTAATACCAATTAATACTACTCGGGATTGTGTGATTAATCGCAATAATTGCCCAGCACTAGCATACGTTCCATAATATTAATTTGTATATACAATGTATATATGAGATTATGTGGAATATATGATGCTCAGTGCCTTTGCAGCTAATTTTAGCATAGCTCACAAACTCATCAGCAACAAATGACATATTGAAAAAGTTAAATGACACTCGAAATTTCTAAATTCTTTTGTCGATAGAATGTCCATCAGACAAATTTGGACTGTACTGCTCTCAGACTTGCCACTGTGCTCCTGGTATCACATGTTTGAAAGATACCGGTGAATGTAATGATCCGTCGTGTTCAGAGGACTATTGCACTCAGCGATGTGCACCAGGCTGGAAAGGAACAAATTGTCAGGGTAAAGTGTCTCCAAATATCTGAATTTGCAATTATTTATACTCGCATTTTGTTGGTTATACATGTATTTTAGAAAAATAAGGTATTGGCAATTTGAAAATCTTCATAATAAACTTAAGACGTGGAACAATATTTTTGTAAGAATGGTAGTAAGTGTACTCGTGTTTTAGCCCTAGCCATGGCTCAAATTTAAAGGAAATTGGTTAATAAAAAATATCATTTGAATGTAAAACTTACTAATAGTGTAAAGGATATTATGGTATTAATGTTCACCAGAAATATTTTTGTCAATGGTGATAATATTTTGTAAACAAGTTGAGTAACTTCCAATTTGAAAAAGAAAGAGTACTCTTTCCTAAATAGATACAATAGAGACAATAAATTTTAATGCATTTTCACTATTTCATGTGAACGACAAAATGTAATGCACTGAAAATTTCACAGGTTAGCTGTTTAATGTATAAACATGTTTCTATCATCTCATAAAAATATGGATGCGTTTACAGACATTTTAATACCAAAAGTGGTTTTTGCTTTCCTTTGGAATTTCTCAAAACTGAATTGGTCCCACATAAACTTGTATAAATTATACTTAGAGTAAATGTTGTGATGATATGAGACACCCTGAGAAATCATGTTGGGAGTGATGATAATCAAATTTATTTTCAGGTAAATTCATTTCTGGTTCTGTTTTCATTGTTTAGTACCATCACCATGCCCAGTGGGTTACTATGGTGAGATATGTACACAAGTTTGTAATTGCCGTGACGACCAATCATGTGATGAAATTACTGGAACATGTACATGCCAAGATGGCTACATTGGATTAAATTGTACTGAAGGTAAGGAATTACATCATTCTCCCAAATTAAAATGTATTGATTATGATGGTCAAGAGGACGCACACAGGCCTTTTGCAGCATTTATCCCGGTCAAGCTTTTGTAAGCTGACATCTGGTAGATTTTACACTTAAGGCCACTGACCACATGTGGGGTCAGTGGGATCATAAATTTCCCTGTCTCCAAGACTGACATCCCCTAGACCAATTTTATTACCTTTTCGACCTCCCCTAAATTATAATATAAACAAACTACCCCACAGTTGTAAGTGACCAGATCCCATTATTAATATAGGTTCTTTTTAGATTAGTAAACTTCACTTCGTCTCTTGCTCTTACTCCAACACACTTGTCTCCCTCTACTGTACTACTACATGTAGTCCAACTCTGAGTAGAAGAGTATATTTTGTACTTCTTGTTATAGCCACGGAGAAAGAAATAAACTATCCGTACAGCCCAAGAAGCTTCTCTTATATGTGTTTTCTTCATCGTGTAGCACCCCTCTTTTCCAGTGTTACATTTGGTAGCAGCGGTTTTTGACCTGCCACAAGCCATCGGACTGCCCTCCTTTTCTGCTTGCTTCTCGTCTACTGACTCTTTACTTTAATACTGCCCACGTTGGCAGCCGACATATTAGTCTGTGTCATCTTCCAGTTTCTGCGAGTTTTCTTCACTTCACAATATTACATGATCTAGTTTTCTGCACTTTCTACTATTCTTCGAGCTTGTTTCCCCTGATGGACTTTCAGTATCTTCAGCATCGTCTCAGCCTCCTGTCCTTTGCCGTGCTGCCTAGAGTTCTAGCCACGCTTGTCTCCAGTAACTGTGCTTCCACCCAGGATATGCTGTTATAAGCTGTAATCTTCCAGTTTTTTTATTTGGACTGTTCCTGTCCCCTGTTCCTGTCTTCTACGCCCCTGTTCCTGTCTTCTGCGACCCTGTTCCTGTCAGTTGCCATTATGCTGAGCCACTGCATTCATGTTCTACTGATTTCATCGGACTTTTCCTGCTCTTCCGCGTCTCTTCATTTCTTCCGAGTTGCTTCCAACTTTTCCTGTGCTCATCTATCCTGTGCTGTACGTCCCGCCTTTCTTGTTGCTGATCTTCAAGCCACTCCAGCGTTATACTGTCATCCAGTGAAGCAGTCCAAGCTGACGCTTTACACAGCAAGTTATTGTTACCTAATTGTACATTTTTATTTTAATATTTTGTATTACTTTTGCTATAGTTTTGTTTTCACATTTGCATAGTATTGTTTTTTACACATTTTCGCTGTTCTAACTGAGCAGATTTTGTTCTAGTTTTTCCTTTTAATTTGTATTTTCGCCACAACTCTTTTGTAAATTTTTATTATCAGTTTTGTTTTCATCAAGTGATTCATTGCACGCTCACTTTGGTATTTTTGTTTTACTTGCCGATAATCGCCGGTCGGTATATTATTCTACTTGCTATCCTCATTTTTTGTTTTTGCTGATTTAACGCTTGATTATTGTTGTGTGTATTTCTATCTCGTTTTATGCATACATACATTTCACTTTTTTTGCGTCGAGTTCACTTGGCATATTGTCTGCCCATTTAATTTCTTTTTGTATATTTTATTTTCCTTTCTTTGTAAGTTCCACTTATTTTTTTGGATTGAACCTTATCATGTCCCCTCCACCATGTCCACCCACTAGTTCCACTACCCAATTTCCCTATTTTAAAGCGGACCTTCCTGCCCCATTTTCTGGTGACGGCTCAGAAGACTTTAGTATCTGGTGCCGCCGGCTCGAGGTAGCCGTTAATGCCGCTGCCCCTTCCCATCAACCCCAATTATCGGCCATCCTTCCCGCTCGATTAAGCGGTGCTGCCTTCACGTTGTGGGATAGCTTATCCGACGATGTGAAGGCGGACTATGATAAGGTGAAGTCCGCCCTTCGATCGGTTTTTGTGAAACATCAATCGATTCAGAAATTTCAAACATGTATCAATGCTCGGCTCCGCCTCCCTGGCGAGGCCCTTGAAGTTTTTGGTGCCGAAATAAGTCGGCTGGTCCATGAAGCCTTTCCAGATTACGGCAAAACAGCCACAAACGGGGGAAAATTCCGCCGTTTTGTCGCTGGGTTATCCCCCTATCTCCAGCTTAAAATTCATGAGTGCGGCGTTACAACTCTGGACGCTGCGCTACACCTGGCAATGCAAATTGAGCGTGCCTATGAAGCCACTCAGGTCTCTCTGCCACCTTCCCCTCACAATTCTGCCCATTTCATTCCCCAGTCATTCCAGCCTCATTCCCCTCTGGTCAACCCTATCCCAGCCCCGCCCACTGCCGCCGTCAATGCTGTTGAATCCTCCCTGGTGCAGCTTCTTGAAAAACTTGATGCTCGCCTTGGTCACTTAGAATCACAGTTCACTAGATCCTCACGCGCTCGCAGTCCCGATTTCTCATCTTCGTCATATAGTTCTCGACATCGTTCCCCATCCCCGTCCCCGTCTCATGAGTATACCCGCCATACTAGCCCCTATCCCCGTTCTCCCCGTGATTCTCGGTACCCTCGTCGTGACTACCGGGATACCAGTGACTACCGTGATTCCTATCGTTCCGATCGAGATCGTCGGGATAGTCGTGATCGACGCGATCGGTATGATCGCTCTCTTAGCCGTGATCGGTATCAGTCCTCCTCCAATTCATCCCGTGCTCGATCCCCAGGCCGCCGTTCTGATAATCGCACCCCTCGCCCCCCTACTAGCCCCAGCCCCCGTCGCGTAACTTTCACCTCCAACCCCAACACTCAGAACCAGGAAAACTGCCAGTAGTTAGCGAAACGGACCCTTCCCTAACTAATGCTTCACCAGTGGTCCCAAGTTATGTACCTTCATCACTTCCCCCATCCTCTGACATCAACGCCTCCCCAACTACGTTTGTTTCCACTGATCCTCCTGCTCAACAGCTTCACGCTTACGTTCCGGTTATAGTAGAGGATGCAAATGTTCTTGCGTTCATCGACACAGGTGCTGATGTTTCGATTATTAGTGATGATTTCCGCTTGTCTAAGAGTATTCCCCTACTGAAACGGAAACCCCTTACTAAACGTTATGTGAACACCCTTTCTGTTACTGGTCAACCTCTGGATAATATTGGTGAAATATCTGCAACCATTTGTATTGGGTCCTCCACTGCATCCCACACATTTCAGGTCGTGCGTGGTATTTCAAAGAAATTTCTTCTTGGTTGGGATTTCCTTTGTGCCCACCGGATGGTCATTAATTTAAACAGTGGTACGGTTGACTTTGGTATTCAGTCAATTCCCTTAGTCAGTTTCCCCCGCGATGTCCCCCTTTGTTGTGATGTTCAGGTTTTGTCCCCCATCACATTACCTGCTATGTCAGCAGCTAATGTCTCAGTGGCACTCGAGTCTCCAGTGCATGGTTACATTCCTGATGGTTATGTTGGTGTTTTTGAACCTGACTATAATCCCTCTGTATCCGCTGTTGCTATGGCCCGTACGCTTTCCCCTGCACACGATGGTCACACGATAGTGCGCATTATGAACCCCACTATTGATGACGTTCAATTATACCCTGGTACTCATATTGGGCAGTTTTACTCTGTCTCTAATGAGGCCCATACTGAATATACTTTGTCTGATTCCCTTCCATCTGTAGCCCACGTGTCCACTACTCAACCATCCCCTATGCCTCCTGTAGATTTATCTAGGGCTGATATTTCACCATCACAACGTTGTGAACTGGATAATCTCCTGTGCAAATATTCCAATGTGTTTAGCACTGGTCCCCATGATTATGGTCGTACTGATTTGGTCACCCATCGTATCCATACGGGTGACGCATCACCTGTGCGTCAACGCGCATACCGTAGTTCCCCTGTCATCAAGCAAGAAATTCACAAACAAATACAAACCCTCCAAGATAATGATATCATTGAAGACAGTCATAGCCCCTGGTCCTCTCCCATTGTAATGGTCAAAAAGAAAGACGGGAGTTATCGGTTTTGTGTGGATTACCGAAAACTCAATAAGGTCACAATTAAGGACTCACATCCACTCCCCCGTACTGACGATACACTGGATGCCCTATCTGGCTCCGTATACTTTACTACTGTTGACTTGTCCAGTGGCTACTGGCAGGTAGCGGTCCACCCTGATGACAGAGAAAAGACCGCATTTACCACCGGTGACGGTCTTTACCAATTCAAAGTCATGCCCATGGGTCTTACGAATGCGCCCCCTACTTTCCAACGATTAATGGAACTTGTTTTGCATGGCTTACACTGGTCTGCATGCCTTGTTTACCTTGATGATGTCATAGTTGTGGGAAATTCATTCTCTGATCACATGACCAACCTTGAACAGGTTTTATCTCGTTTTCAGAAGGCACATCTCAAACTCAAACCAAGCAAATGTCACTTTCTTCAAACAGAAGTTTGTTTTCTCGGACATGTTGTTAGTAAAGATGGTATCCTCCCTGATCCATCTAACACTGACCGTGTTCAGACATGGCCTGTCCCCCGTAACCCCACGGAGGTTCGGTCGTTCCTGGGCCTTTGCTCGTATTACCTGCGCTTTGTCAAAAAATTTGCCCAAATTGCGGCTCCACTGCACCATCTTACTCAAAAAGGTGTGTCCTATGACTGGACACCTGAGTGTGACATTGCATTTACTTCCCTCCGCGATGCACTCACACACCCACCCATTATGGCGTACCCCGATACCGCAAAACCATTCAGTCTTTTTACTGATGCTTCAAACTTTGCTATTGGCGCGGTTCTGTCTCAAATTCAGAATGGTCGGGAACGAGTCATTGCTTATGCCAGCCATGTTCTTACGGCCGCTGAACGGCGATGGTCAACCTATGACCGTGAACTTTGGTCTATCCGCCATTTCCGCCACTATTTGGTATGCTCATCGTTCACTATTATCACTGACCATAAACCCCTTGTTGGTTTACGTAAACTACCTGTCCATAATGACCGTACTGGTCGTCGTTCTCGTTGGGCCCTTGAACTAGACCCATATGACTGGCTCATCATCCATCGTGATGGCCATGCACTCGTCATGCTAACGCAGATGCCCTCTCACGTCGACCCTCCCTTGACATTGAACGGCGAACACCTTCCGTTCCCACCCCCGTCCCCCATCCCACTTCCCCAGTGCTCCGCACTCCGTCCACCCCACTTCCTCTCACCTCCTCTTGTTCAATTGTCCACGCCCCTCTTGAGGACCCTACGGACACTCAAGTCCCCCCCACACAGCAGACTGATCCCGATCAATGTGATATTTCCTACACGTTATCTAATAATGGGTTATGATATACGTTGTCATCAACAATCTGACCCGGACATTCAACAGGTCATAACTTGGGTCACTTCTGGCAAGCGCCCTCCTTCCACGAGATTACGTCAATACTCGCGTACCATACGTCGTCTTTGTCTAGACTTCAACAAACTTGTCATCATTGATGGTATGTTATATCGCCAATCTCGATCAATCGTTGGTAAACCACGTGTGAACCAGATAATAATCCCACATTCCTTGCAGCCGCCTGTATTAACACTTCTCCATGGTGATCCACTTGCCGGCCATTTTAATTCTGATAAGACATTCCAGCGATCGCTTGCCATGTGTTACTGGCCTTACATTAGCCGTGACATTGACAGGCATTGCCGAACTTGTCATGCTTGTGAGTCTCGTCGCAATCCCATTCCTCGCAATAAAGCGCCAATGAAAATAGCTAACTCCACCTATCCGTTTCAACGTGTTTTCGCGGACCTCACCGAACTACCCGTAACTTCCAAAAATAACCGTTACATTCTCGTGATCATGGATCAATTCACGAAGTATGTTAATTTATATCCCCTCCACGATCAAACCGCACAGTCCGTTGCCCGCTGTATTTTCGACCATTATATTTCCGAACATGGCATCCCCGAAATGCTGCACACAGACCAAGGTCGCCAATTTGAGAGCTCCCTTGTTCAGGAGTTATGCAAACTCCTCGGCATTAAGAAAACCCGCACTTCCTCATACCACCCCCAATCCGATGGTCAAGTTGAACGTTTTAACAGGATTTTGAAAGATCAGCTTGCCAAGTATTTTGCCACGTCTTGTACCACCACTGAATGGGATGACGTTCTCCAACAAGTAGAACTTGCATATAATTCTGCTATCCATTCTTCTACAGGATACTCCCCATTCTATTTGGCCAAGGGTACAGAGCCCCGTCTTCCCGCCCATGTTCTACTCGGATCCCCCTTACCACAATCTTTCACATCCCCTCACTCATATGCCAATTCCCTCCGATCTTCTCTTGCATCTGCCACGGACAATCAAGACCATGCCAGCGCTTCGCAAAAGGCTAGTTATGACACGAAAATTAAATTTTCTCCATTTCAACCTGGTGACTTGGTTTGGCGGGATGACCCTGCCAAATCTCAAACTAAACTTGCCCCACGATGGAAAGGCCCATTTAAAGTTCTCTCTGTCCACCCCGCAGATCACGACATTTATGATCCTAAGGCCAAACCCCACATAATCCATTACAACCGATTAAAGCCCTATATCTCCCCTAGTTACCCTAGCTGTGGATTACTTCCAACTCCACAGCCCAAGCACAATAGGTTGCCTGCTTACAGCGCACTATCTGGTTCCCTCCCATTTCCCGCCACATCAACCTCTTCCCTTCCCCTGCCAGTCGCCACTACCCCACCGTCTTCTCCATCTGCGTCCATACCATCGCGTCCATACCATCTCCTCCACCCCCTCTCCCACTGGATCCTATTGTTTTACGTCCAACTCCAACCTATAACTTTTCACATAAATCCCCATCTCCTAGTCCCCCACGCAGCGTACACGCAGCGTACGCGCAGCGGCAGAGTTGTCACTCGGCCGCATCGTCTTGGTTTTCCCCCATTATATTACTTACTTCCTTGTATCATGCTTGTATCATATTTTTGCCATTTGTTGTATTTTGTTTTGCTTATTTCCAATGACTATATAAACCTGTTACACATGTTCCCTCTGTAGTAATTTTCCTGCGGTTCGAGTTACAATTTTTGCCTTTATGTACCTTTCATTTGGTTTCCAATCATTACATTTTGAGAATTCTGTAAGTGTTATGCAGTTCTGCGACATGATCCTTTCATTTTCTTTTAATCATTATATGTATGTTATTATTAGGTATACCACATTTAAAAGTGCAAGTTGTCTTTATACTGTCCGTTTTGGTTATACTGTCCATCATTTGTAGTTACATAATTATTTTTTGAAAATGAGGACATTTTCTTCCCCCAGATGGAAGTAATGTAAGCTGACATCTGGTAGATTTTACACTTAAGGCCACTGACCACATGTGGGGTCAGTGGGATCATAAATTTCCCTGTCTCCAAGACTGACATCCCCTAGACCAATTTTATTACCTTTTCGACCTCCCCTAAATTATAATATAAACAAACTACCCCACAGTTGTAAGTGACCAGATCCCATTATTAATATAGGTTCTTTTTAGATTAGAAAACTTCACTTCGTCTCTTGCTCTTACTCCAACACACTTGTCTCTCTCTACTGTACTACTACATGTAGTCCAACTCTGAGTAGAAGAGTATATTTTGTACTTCTTGTTGTAGCCACGGAGAAAGAAATAAACTATCCGTACAGCCCAAGAAGCTTCTCTTATATGTGTGTTTTCTTCATCGTGTAGCACCCCTCTTTTCCAGTGTTACACTTTCCAGGGTGCTTTCCACTTTTGGAGTGAACAAAATCATATTTTGCCAGTTTATCATGAAACCCTCTCTCTATGTTAATAAAATGCTGCTCTTGCAGTACTTGTACATCTGACACTATGTATTCACATCGAGTTTGGATAAAGCCATTTGGTTCTTTCATCATTGCAAGTAGTCTGGTAACATTTTGAATGTGTTCACATCGCACAATATCTGCTTCCAGTGGGGTGACATGGCTGAGCAGTCTAGCGCATCAGACATGTGTTCTGATGGCTGAGTCATTAGAATGTGGGTTCGAATCCTGACTGCGACCATGATACTTGTGTTCTTGAGCAAGACACTTAACTATACAGTGCTCCTCTTCACCCAGGAGTTTAAATGGGTACCTGTAAGGGTAGAGGTTGATATTGTCGTTGAAAAAAGCTTCCAATGTGCTACGGTAGCTCAGGGCTGCATACGCCCCAGGGAGCTGAGAATGTTTAAGGATTGATATTGGCCCAGTGACCAGGGATAATAATGTAAAAGCACCTTGTATCCTTTGGCAATTTAGCACTCTATAAATCCAGTTCTTCAACTTGTCGTGCCTGTCTTTGTACTCTGTCTGAGCATGCACTCTGCATTCGCTGACAATGTGAAATACAGTCTCCTCCGCCGCATTGCACATTCTGCACATACAAGAGACATCTAACTTCTCGATCCTTGCCTTCATCACATTCGTCGGCAGAGACTGGTCTTGCGCTGCAGTAATCAGACCCTCAGTTTCTTTCTTCAGTTCTCTCCTCAACTATTCCCAGGTCTTGCTACTCGCCACTTCTTTGGTACATCTCAGGAATCGGCCGTGAAGTGGTTTTTCCTGCCAATCTCGTGTTCTTTCTTCTCTTCTTTGATTCTTGTACTCCTTTGGACCTAATTCGTCTGCCTTCATGTATTTCTGCGCAACCTTCAACAACTTTTCCTGAGTACTACTTACATGACACTGCAAGCTTTTTCTCTTGATGTTAACGCTGTCTGATACACTAAGTAACCCTCTTCCCACTCTGACCTCGGTAGATAGATTCTGCTGATATTCGACCGTGGATGTAACATACCGTACATCATCATCACTTTCCTTGTTTTCCTGTCAACAACATCTAGATCTGCCTTAGTCCACTTGACAATACCTGCACTGTACCTCATCAGCGACACAGCCCAAGTGTTGATCGCCTTTATCATATTCCCTCCATTGAGCTTGGACTTCAAACACTTCTTCACTCATCTTATACACTCTTTCTTAAGCCACTCTTTTGATTCCTCGTGCAGTACGTGATCTGCTTCAAGCACTCCGAGATACTTATAACTTTCTTCTTCACCCAACGCCATCAATTGTGTGCCATCTGGGAAAGCATTCTATCCGAATGTACCCTATTACCCCTCTTCATGGTCATCGCAGCACATTTCTCCAGACCAAACTTCATGCCGATGTCATCAAGCACCAAGGAATCAATCTCTTTCTCGTTCTTCGCAAACAACTTCAGGTCGTCCATGAAGAGCAGATGATTAATCCTGCATCCATCCTTCGTCATCTCATATCCCGCACTAACCTTCCGCAAAATCATCGTCAAAGGGAACAGCGCCAAAACAAACAACAGTGGAGACAGAGAATCACCCTGGAAAATACCTCGTCTGATGTTTACCTTACCAAGACATTCATCACTGGCCATCAGATTTGTTCTCCATGTCTTCATGCTCTCACCCAGAAGACATTTCACCGCATCAGCTGCCCTTATCATATCCAAACATTCCATAATCCTCGAGTGTGATACCATGTCGTATGCCTTCTTGTAATCTATCCATGCCATGGCCAGATTAGTTTTCCTGTTCCTACAGTCCTTTAGCACCGTCTTATCAATGATGAGTTGGTCTTTCGTTCCTCTTGACCGTATCTTGCAACCTTTTTGCTCATCTGGAAATAACTGCTGATCTTCTATGTAGCTATACAGATCTTCTGCAATGATACCGGTCAGAAGTTTATACATCATGGGTAGACATGTAATAGGTCGATAGTTACTTGCAACGTTACCCTTCTTAATGTCCTTCATGATGAGAACCGTTCTTGCTTCAGTCATCCCCGTCGGAACGTTGCCACGCACTAAGCATTGTTGCAGCTGCTGGGCTATTCTTTCGTGAAGACTACTGAAGTTCTTTAGCCAGTATCCGTGCACTTGGTCTGGTCCCGGGGCTTTCCAATTCGGCACTTTCCTCAATTGTTTCTTCACCATGCTCACATCAATCTGAAATCCCTCTTGTTGTTGTACATTCTTTAACTCGTCTTTCACGTCGGCTAACCATTCTGCTTGTCTGTTATGATCACCAGGTTGATCCCAAAGGCCACCCCAAAAATTCCTTGCCTCTGCTGGCTCTGGGCCCACTTGTGAGTTGTCACATTTTCCGTCCATTTCTTGTAATAATTGACGTTGATTTGTACTGAATAGGCGATTTTGATGAAACTGCCTGACTCTGTCATCGTACCTCTTTACTTTCGCAGCCTTCACCTTAACCCTTTGCTTTATTTCCTCCTTAACTACACTCATCCCCTTTCCTTTTACTTGATATTTCTTCATTAATCTGTTCCTCATATCTGAATCTTTCATTGCACCTCTATCCATTTGCTCTATTCTACTGAGATCTTTGCGTAACTCGTTAATTTGGCCCTCAAGTCTGCGTTTCCACCAAGGTTTATTATCTTTATGTCGTGATTGTGAATGTGAAGATTTTACCCCTGATCTCTCCGCTACTACAACTGCACCTGCGAAGACAAGATCGTTAATTTCAGAAAGATTAGTAGTACTTACCGTCCCAAGGATTCTACTTACCATAGCTGACACATTTGTCAGCTTTTTCCTTAGGACCTGGCGCAATGCAGGAATACTCCACTTACCTGTCCCTTTTACCGATGCCATTACCTCTTCAATCCTCTTCCTAATCTCTAGCTCTTCCTCCGTCAAGTCTTCTGTTCCCTCTTCTACTCCTCCACTGACCTCATCCGCACTCTGGGAACTTGCCAGCTCACCAGCGACCACGTTGTCCAGTTCCTCCTCCTGCACTTCTTCAGCATCATCCCTAGCCTCTGTCCGTGATATTCTTCTTCTTCTTCTTCTTCTTCTTCTTCTTCTTCTTCTTCTTCTTCTTCTTCTTCTTCTTCTTCTTCTTCTTCTTCTTCTTCTTCTTCTTCTTCTTCTTCTTCTTCTTCTTCTTCTTCTTCTTCTTCTTCTTCTTCTTCTTCTTCTTCTTCTTCTTCTTCTTCTTCTTCTTCTTCTTCTTCTTCTTCTTCTTCTTCTTCTTCTTCTTCTTCTTCTTCTTCTTCTTCTTCTTCTTCTTCTTCTTCTTCTTCTTCTTCTTCTTCTTCTTCTTCTTCTTCTTCTTCTTCTTCTTCTTCTTCTTCTTCTTCTTCTTCTTCTTCTTCTTCTTCTTCAAACTGCACCGGGCACAAAATGTACATTGGTCTATGAAAAGACACCATAAAATCTGATATTTTGTGATATCAGCATATCCGGGCTGTACAGAGTACAGCTCAGTGTCATGCTTAAAGACGGGCTACACTCCAGAGTCGATAGCAACAATAATGGGCAAATGCAGAGTGTGCACAACAATTTTATAATAGTTTATAATTGTTGAGGAAATACTGTCAAAAGTCATGATATTAAATACAACTTGATTGAATAAAGTATAATAATATTAATGTGTATTAAGTAAGGCCCTGACAAAACAGTCACTGGATGTGTGGTTTAATGGAGGTTACTTTGAATGAGAATAATTGGAGAAAACAAAATTGAGTTTTCAAATTCGGTGAGGACTTTTTCAGTTGCAATTACTTTTCGTTTGTTTGTAGTGCCGACGGTTGCTCCAGCTAGATCAAACAATGCTGTAATCGCTGTCATTTGTGTGGTTGGTGCCATCGTAATTGCGTTGGCTTTGGCATTTTTCATTTACTATATGAGAGTTCGCAAACGGAGGAAACAACAGACACCCAATCTACAGCAACCAATTGGTGGACTGGAACTGGTAAGTTATGACCTGAGCAGAGCCATTAATTATTATTTTATTATTTTATTATTTTATTATATATATAAAGTACGTTTATCATGATGTTATTTGCTTCATGACATTGAAATGCATTTATTATTGAGGTTTGACTATTTTTTGCAGAGGAGAGAGGTGAGTGGCAGCTGGCTCATGAAAACAAGTTTTAGGGCAAAAATAAATAAAAATAAAACCTCTTTTAATAAAGGCCAGTGACCTTGCCCTAGAACTGTTATTAAGCACCAGCGATCAAAGGCCAGACATCTTGGCTAAAACACCATAATTAGAGCCTAAACATCATATCTCATTATATTCCCACATATCATCGATGAGAATTTGATTGAACTGGAAGTTCACACAAACACTGTGACCGCGTTTACACTTGATCCGGCAAGGAGGATCAAAGGAGGATCTGATCCTCCAATGAGGATCAAAGGAGGATCAATGGCTAGTGTAAACGCAAGAGCGATCAGGATCAGATCCTCCAATTTGATCCTCCTTCATTGCGAGATCAAAGGAGGATCAGATCCGGCAATGAGGATCAAAACACAAGTGTAAACGCAAACTGGGATCAGATCCTGCAATTCGACCTGCCGACATCCGGTCGTAAAACTCCCCCTCAAAAAAACCCCGCGAAACCTTGTAAACAACGACGGTGCACTGGTACTCGCCTGCATTGACGTTGGTAACCAATAACACGGCGATTGTGCACAAAAGGCTTTTGCATCACCCACGCCGTCTCACACGCATTTTCGACCTTCCTTCGTCCATCGACTCGCCATTTATTCAACGTAATCATCTTTAGAAATCAATTATTTGAGCAATCGAACCAGTTTTTTGCAAAATATATTCTTATTCTTTAAACATTTAAAGACGATGTCGACGACTTATTTCGGCCAAAACTAATGGCAGAAAAACCACTAAGAAATGGAAGAGATCTTCCATATCAAATCACGAAGGATACTTCAAGAAAAAACAGAATGGTGCAAGTATATGAACAGCATATAGCGTAACACGACGTGAATACAACAATGGCCGCCGACATGACAATGCATCGGATCCAAGACAACATCACGCGCGTAATTAATGACCATGTACAGTTGACCTTTCACACCAGCTGAACGAAACTTCCGTTGAACAGAGCGGATCAATCCGAGATCAGACTCAAGTGTAAACGCGACACGCGAAGGCTTGATCGCCCTATCAGGATCAGATCCTCCTTTGATCCTCCTAGCCGGATCAAGTGTAAACGCGGTCTGTGTGTTTGTTCCAACAAACACTTCAGCTCTATTGTTTAATTTGTAAACTACTAGTAGACTGTTCTGTTGTAATACGTGTGAAAAAATACAGATGTAAATGAAAATCTAATTGAAAAAAATCAGTAAGGCCCAAATTGTACTGCAGAAACACCTATTATTTAGCTGTGCAGTTGCTCAACATTGACTTATCCAATTTGCTACCACTCACTCTGGCCAACATTGATGTGATCAAAATCGGTAATTTTTATCCAATCCAAAGGTGTATCAAACAAGGCATAGCAGTTGTTATTTCATTGTAGTTGCAGTAGGGCTTACAACCTGATAATTTTTATTTTTCTTTCTTTTTTTCAACATTTGTTGTGCATTTTAATTTGGGTGTGCAGATTACAGGGAACAATGGCTATGGGTTATAGGACAATGGCCTGTCAGTTATTCATGCTACAAGAGTACAAGTAGTTGCAGACACCAGTGTGACTGATTTCATTTTTTTTTATGACGGGGCAGGGGCTAAATTGCCTTTTCAGCCCACATGTTTGAAGCGAGGGCATTTAAGTGACAACTGGTAAAACATCCATGGTACAGGAAAACATTTGTTTCAATAAATCTGATGCAATATTGCAACTATATGACTGAAAACATTTATAATCAAATTGTGAGATTTTAACCCAGACCTGTTTGACAGCAATATGGAGAATTATTGCATATTAATTTGCTCTGTTTTATTGCACGAACAACCCAACATATTGTGCATGATGATTTGGCTGTAGTGCAGGCCTATCCATGTGGTGATTGACATGAGCACACAAGCTAAAACGGCATGTTTTACCCTTCCATGTTAAATCCAATGCTTCCTCGGCATCAATCACGTTTCTAAAAACACAAAAATAAATCGTGTTTCGTACGAACGTAAAAGGAAGTAGCGACCATGGGTCACGTGGGGTCACAACAATTAAACAACGAGAGCTCAGAGATTGGAGTGTACCAGCGTATTTGGATCAAGGTGGTGGGGACAAGCGAATTCTTATTCAAGTAGCACCCTCTGGGGATAGTTTAACAAGAAAAACAAATACATATACCACACTTAAATATACATGTAACCGGAGCTTTTGCACACCCAGGAATAATACACAGAATAGAAGTAAGGATACCGTGGACTAATGAAATCACAAATCTAGAGAACTACAACCAAAATGAAAACGTAAACCCGAAACCAAACACAAAAAACCCTGTTAAAACAAACAGAAAAATAACAACTTTAAATCAGCACAAAATACGGTTCACCTCATGTTCTGTATCAATCTAATTGAATTATTCAGTTAACCACAAGTTTCTTCAATACAAAATGGTATACATAATAAAAATGAAATGGAAGAATTAAAGCGAAATTTACAACAATTATGATAAACAATAATAGCGCTTTCCGACGAAAACATCATACCAGACCCAACAGCCATTTACGTTAAGAGCGATCCCGATCCCTTTGCAAGAACCCATAAAACAATCAACGGAATAATTAATGGACCATAAACATACCCCAACCAGCGACACTGGGTCTACAGATCACGGACCCACCATGTCGGCACCATGATAAAGTCCGGTCTCTGGCAAAAACAACCTTCAGCTGTCATCAGCAGGTGGACGATGTTCTAAAATGAAGTGAATTACAATATGCTAAAACTAAACCAAAAACCATGCAATCATATACAGTACGCTCAAGTTCTGCGGTCACTATCTATGTGCATGTAATGACAAAAAATATGCCGATGTCCATGACGGCCTCGCATGCAATGCCTCTACAAAACGGCGGAACTTCCATCGTTCATAACTATATAAAAAAAAAAACATTCGTAAACTACAATCCCCATGGGAGGACCATATTACTCAAATCGGACTGTACGAATTGACTTCGAATTACAGCCGAAAAGAAATATCTATCACTCTACAACCCAAGCCAACTTCATCGCACTTCTTTAAAATATCTTAAAAATACATAAAAACTCATACTCGATTAATCTATATGCTTCTCCCGTCTTCCGAAAATATTATTTGTTTAAATTCTCCCAACATCCCAACAATTTACTTATTGACATCGACGGCGACAAATTATAAAAGTCTGCCATCACTATACAAAGTGACAAATACTGACGACCTCCTGTAAAGGATTCACTCCAATACACCTGTCAGATAACCATTAATCCCAAACAAAGCTAGCCCCTTACGAAATTATTTCGAGTTATGCCTCACTCTGAATGGAAGTTATTTTCTCCATTAATCTTCGCAGCCACGTCACCGAGACGTATACCAAGTTATCGTAACTTTTCCCACCAGTAAATTAATGACCTAGCCGGTGCTGTGGTCGACTTGACGTCGATTCCCAAAGCTCACCGAACACTTATAGAATTTGTCTCGACACCAAAAAAAGAAAATGTTTCTTTACTTAAACTTATCTTTCCCCTACTAAACTCTAAAAATTACAAAGACAATTTCCAGTGAAAATAAAATAAAAAATAAGTAAAAATGTATCATTTACCTGTATCAGACATGTACTGTAATAGTAGAAGAACATCCGGCACAAAAGACGAAACTACAATTAAGGCTCACTGGACAGACGTTCGCCTTTGCAACCGCCGTCACCGGCAGTGCGTTGGCAAGTGCCAGCCATGCTCTAAATCGCCGTACCCGCTGCAACCCAAAAATTTGCCACGGTGCTAGACAAGGACGTAGGTGTTATAGCCCTCAGTGGTGGCAAGACCCCCTAGCTTTACCGCATTTTATAACTCGGACTGAACATTCCTAAATGTAACACGAGAAGGCAATAATAACACTACATAGCTAATATTAAGCAAACAAGATACAAAACGTACAACTACAATAAGGAAATTCCTTTCAACGTTGCGTCCATAATATAACCGACATGGTTGTATATTCCCCCGGTTACATACATAATTCAAGTTATAAAGGCAAAGTAATTACCTCCGCTGACGTAAGTCAGGCGGAGGTAATGCATTCACTTCCGTGTGTGTGTGTGTGGGGGGGGGGGGGGGTTCTTCACGGATTCGCATGAAATTGAATATGTTGAGTTGGCTACATGGCTACACGGACCAACCAAGGTCTGATTCGCATCTTTTTAGGACCATATCCATCGCTTATCAGTAAGTTAATAAGTAGAACCAATAAGGTGCACACTAATTAACTATTTACTTATAACCTGAAGTTTTTGTTAAGTTTCAAGAATTGTTGGTGGCTCAGTGGGTTAGATGTACGGCTGTCCAGTCCAAGACCCTGGTTCGAATCCTGGGGATTTTTTTTTTTAATATATAAAATAACAGGCTTTCAGATTTCTGTCTTTTGTTCTTCAATTTTGAGTGGGTTTTAGTCTTATGTTTCGTATCAATTTATATATTTCATTTATTGTACTTTCATAGTTCTTGATTTAATTTATGTTAATGGTGCTTTACATGGATTTCTCAATACAGACTAATTATGCCACAACACATGCACATGACGCCAGATCCTCAACATACTATGAAGACGTTGGTCTTGATAAGGCATCAGCACATGAAACAGTTGGTGTTGGTTCATCATCGATATATGAAGATGTTGGTTTACCTTCATGGGCCCATCACTGGATTATTCCATGGAATCGAATGATCATTGGGGATAAGACTCTAGGCGGTGGGCACTTTGGTGAAGTACGATTTGGTGGAGTGATGATAGAAGGAGAGCTCTTCAAGGCTGCTATAAAACAACTTAAAGGTACGCCGGCTGCAGATAAAACCCCAGAATCATAACATTATTGCCGGGATATCCACACAAAAGTTAATGTGACAGATCCAGATAAAAAAATAATAATAATGTGCATACAATGTACTACAATGTGGGTATGCTGTGTTTTCTTTATCAGTTAAACTTACATGTAAACCACTTCTACACATTATTTTCTATTATTTTTATCATATATCATCAAGTGTGTGAAATTATATACACAGTGTTTAAAAACAAATTACTGAGAATGTTACTTTTTTAAATTTCATAATTTTTATCCTAGCGCAAGCATCCCCAACTGACAGGCAGAACTTCTTGGAAGAATTCCGAACTATGACGTTAACTGGGCATCACCCAAACATTGTCAGGATTCTTGGTGCTTGCCAACATGAAGGTGAGTCATAAAATTAACTTTTTTTAATTTATTTTTTTGAATTTGTAGGGTTGGGATCACCTAATATGCACTTATCCCATAGAAGCATGTTTGTTTCTTCTTTATCAATAAATTCAAAGACAATGGTTACAATAGACTACTTAGCAAATAATACATGCATGTTACATCTGGGTCTGGCTTGTGATCACCTTTCCCATTTCTCTGTACATTAGTGTATAGTTTATAATCGAACAATCAACGTAGTTGCGTTAAACTGAACACAAAAAATGGCTGAGTGTTTTTCAGTGGTGTAACATTGATAAACAGGATCTGGGGTGGTAAGGACAGTTTTGCAGTATTTTGGTATTTGCAAAGAGGTCTATGGTGACAAAGTGTGGGAGAAAAAACGAAAAGCAAGCTTGTTGAAAAGTAACTCCCATGACTATTTATTCATGTAGAAAATATGCAACATACTTGTAGATCTTCTGTTGTGACCATTTCTTTGGTTGGTGGACCTGAGATTGAATTCTTGTTTAGCAGATGACGCTTCTCCTGGCAGCACGAAATGAAGCAGTAACAATTTGCAAGTGCTCTCTTAGCTTGGTGCTAGGTAATAATATAATAATAATAATACACGCATTTATAAAGCGCATTTTTCCGAGGGTTGCAATGCGCTATGTACAATAACAATTCCAGAGAAGGCAAAAAGGAGACAATGAAATGAAAAAGCAGGTTGTAAGTGTCCTTAATGCCCCGTTCCCACTATCACGATTCGCGCCACGATTGAAATCGTGGTCTTAATCGTGGAGTAATCGTGGTGATCCTATCAGATCTTATCAGATCTTGAGGTCTGTCGTGGCAATCGTGTTGATCGTAGAACATGTTTGGACGGTTCAAAAATTTTCTACGATCAACACGATTAATTTTTAATCGTGATCATCGCATGAGATCGTTTTGGATCGTAACAAAGCGCGACAGATCGCATCTAATAGTGCTTCGAAATCGTGGTGATCGGGATCAACCTTGGACAATACAAACACCACGTTGTCATAATCCTCAACTCCTGCCATCATCAATGATTGTGGGTTGTAGTCTTCACTCTGTAGAAGTTCAAGAAACAATGAAGTCCATGGTCAGTCGGGCTGTATATGTACCCGTCGGGGTTCAATCGTGGCTCAAATCGTGATCACTCTCTATCCCGATCGTGAAAGACATCGCCACCACAATCGTATCCGATCGCAAAAGAACGCATCGGTTCGTGATGATCGTATCGGAACGTATCCGAACGTATCGGAACGTATCAGATCGTCCAAAATCGGGGACCCCGATCGTGATGATCGTGTCAGATCGGGACACAATCGTGGACTCAATCGGGACAATCCTATCGGAACGTATCTGATCATATCTGAACGGGAGACCAGGTCGTGACAGATCGTGTCATCTGAAATTGACCAATCGTGCCTATATCGCATCCAAGCGCACCAAATCGTACCAGAACGTATCGACTCGCATCAACTCGCATCCAAACGTGAAATTTCAGAAAAGGAAACAGAAATTCCACGATCAGCTACGAATGGCCAATCGTGGCGTTCGTAACGGATCGCACGACAGTGGGAACCTAGCATAAGATAAAAACAGATATGATTTGAGTTTACATTTGAATTGGTGAACACAGTTAGAAGTACAAATGTTGAGAGGTAGTGAATTCCAGCATCTGGGTCCAGCTACAGAGAAAGCCTTGTCACCTGCGTGTTTGTATGTACGAGATATTTTTAAGTTCTGCTCCGAGCGGAGGCCGCTTCGGTTAGGTGTGCTGAGATCTAGTGAGTCTGAATTGTATTTTGGATGTATGTTCGAAAGTGCTTTGTACATATTTATTGCGGTCTTGAAGATAATGCGTTTTTGAACAGGTAACCAGTGTAATTGTTGAAGAAGCGGTGATGCGTGAGAATGTTTGGGTTTTATGTGTATGGTACGAGCGGCATTGTTTTGAAGATTTTGAAGGCGAGTGATGTCAGATTGTTTCATCCCATTGAAAAGAGAATTACAGTAATCTAGCCGTGAGAGGACTAGAGATCTTACAGCAGTGTGACATGTGTCTGTGTCAATGTATTTGCGGATCTTGTATATGTTCCGTAGGTGATAATTGATTGATTTGCATGCATTGTTGACATGGGGTGTCATTGACATAGTGCTATCAAACGTAACACCTAGATTTCTCACTGTTGGGGATGGTTTAATTAAGTGCTGTCTCTGTACTATGGTCAGACTTGTAGGCAGATTGTAGGGGGTCAGCGAGGTGGTGGTGGTTGATGTGGTCTTTCAACTGTTCACAGGCGACCTTTTCATGTGAAATAATAATAATAATAATAATAATAATAATAATAATAATAATAATAATAATAATAATAATAATAATAATAATAATAATAATAATAATAATAATAATAATAATAATAATAATAATAATAATAATAATAATAATAATAATAATAATAATAATAATAATAATAATAATAATAATAATAATAATAATAATAATAATAATAATAATAATAATAATAATAATAATAATAATAATAATAATAATAATAATAATAATAATAATAATAATAATAATAATAATAATAATAATAATAATAATAATAATAATAATAATAATAATAATAATAATAATAATAATAATAATAATAATAATAATAATAATAATAATAATAAAAATAATAATAAAAATAATAAAAATAATAAAATAATAATAAAATAAAATAAAAATAAAATAAAATAAAAATAAAAAAAAAATAAATAAAAATATAATAAAAAAAAATAAAATAAAAAAATAAAATAAAATAAAAATAAATAATAATAATAATAATAAATAATAATAATAATAATAATAATAATAATAATAATAATAATAATAATAATAATAATAATAATAATAATAATAATAATAATAATAATAATAATAATAATAATAATAATAATAATAATAATAATAATAATAATAATAATAATAATAATAATAATAATAATAATAATAATAATAATAATAATAATAATAATAATAATAATAATAATAATAATAATAATAATAATAATAATAATAATAATAATAATAATAATAATAATAATAATAATAATAATAATAATAATAATAATAATAATAATAATAATAATAATAATAATAATAATAATAATAATAATAATAATAATAATAATAATAATAATAATAATAATAATAATAATAATAATAATAATAATAATAATAATAATAATAATAATAATAATAATAATAATAATAATAATAATAATAATAATAATAATAATAATAATAATAATAATAATAATAATAATAATAATAATAATAATAATAATAATAATAATAATAATAATAATAGTAATAGTAATAGTAATAGTAATAGTAATAGTAATAGTAATAGTAATAGTAATAGTAATAGTAATAGTAATAGTAATAGTAATAGTTTATTTCGCTTGATGAATTTCCATTTGGAGAATTTGTGATTAATTGTGCGATTCTTTTGTTTACAATCTTTTTTGTACCAATTTCCTTAAATGTAAATCGCATTTTGTATTGCCTTATTGCATCCACTATGTATTGTGATTTATTGTCCATTTATGTATTTATGTTTTTTATATGTATATAAGGATTAATTCCAAAGTTTGTCCTATGTACAATGTGATATATTGTAATAGTGGAAATTTTGTATCTTGTAAATGTTTTGTTGTAACAGTGATGCAATAAATGGAGTTGTTTTAACTCCACTGAAAGAAAAAAAAAAAAAAAAAAAAAAATAGTAATAGTAATAGTAATAGTAATAGTAATAGTAATAGCGTTCGAAGGCGCAAGACGTGTGTCAACTTTGCTCCTGCAAAATCACCTTTTCAGCGTCTTAACAACAGCTTTTTTATATCGGTGAGTAATAGGTTTTACCACCAAAGAAGAGGAATCTTTAAACCGAGTTTTTGTAGTTAAATTATTGTCCTGACTGAAGACCTTTGAGGAATAGTATTTTCGTCAGGGCTGGCAACAGCCCGACGACGCCATCTTAAGGTGTCGCCATGTTTTCTAACACCATGAAGAGACCAAACACCGTGAGATTCACAATCAAGCACAATAGACCATCAGCCAAACAAGTGTATGACGCCGCCACTAAGGATTTGAATACGGACAATGCAGTCAAATGCATCGCTGAACTGGACAACAACTGGTACAATGTTACATTCAGTGGCGAACATTACTGTGAATTGATCGCAACAAAAGAACTTCATTTGAATGGAATGTTAATAGAATGCGAAAGAATTGAATTGGTCAACTCAGTTGTAGTGTACGTGAAGGCTCCATACGAGATGAGTGACAACATAGTCATGAATGCCTTAATGCAGTATGGCACAGTGGTCAATATCCGAAGGCAGTATCACTATTTCGACAACAACATAGAAAATGGAGTCCGGAGCTTGCTTCTCAAACACATCAAGAAACCAATCCCGAGCTTTATCAGGGTTGGAAGTTTCAACTTACCGGTACGACATCGGGGACAAGAAAGAACATGCAAAATCTGCCAACAACCAGGGCACATGGTCAGAGACTGTAACCGGCGGGGTCGTTGCTTTATCTGTGGCTCTAGAGAACACCGATCAGACTCCCATGACAAACTGGAGCATCTGAAGAACATGCCCCCGGTAGACAAAGTGTTAGAACATACAAGAGACAGTGACGACGAAAGGGAAAGACAGTTTGAAGAAAACAGCGCTGAAGAAGGGGAAATGGAAGAGGATAGGGAGGAAGAGAAGGAGGAGGAGGAGGAAGAGGAAGAGGAAGAGGAAGGAGAAGAGGAAGGAGAAGAGGAAGGAGAAGATGGAGAAGATTTTGACAACAAATCAACAACCCTCGAGGAAGAATGGGAAGAAACAGAAATTATCATCACAGAGATTAAAAATCGAACGGAAGAAACTACGCCAACCCCACAAGCGAAAGAAGCCAAAAACGAAAACGCAGAAAGGAAGGACAAAGGCACCACGGAAGAAAGAACAAAAGAGCCAAATAAAACCCAAAACACCCAAAAAGACAAGGCAACGCGAAACGCGATTCCCGAAAAAAAGAAGGAGAACGGTTTATGGGATGAGGCAGTGGCCAAAGACCTGAAAGAGAAGAAGCGGCAGAGAGAAACCAACAACAAAAAAACAGTCCTCAAACAAAAACGAGCAGAGAATTCGAATACCGACAAGGCCAGCCAAAAATCAGCCGACGATCAACGAGACAACACGCAAGAAACTGAACAAGAACTTAATACCCAAAGCAAAGGTCAAGCTCTACCAGACATGATGGCTAGAAAAATGCTCAAGAAGAAGATTGGATGGGCTGAAGCTGTTAAAAGAATTTGTCAGAAGACAGGCAAACAACAGAGACAATGACAAACAGCGAAGAAACGGAAGATATGGAACAAGAGACCCAGATTCGAGGAGAACATCATGTATATGAACAACCCCCAAGTCAAGAAGAACTGGTGCCATATGTCAGACAAGGAGTCCAACGATTCAGGAAGAAACGCGGTGGTGGAGCAATCGCGCAATACAGAAAAGGACCATATCAGATTGGCCCAATACGTCAAGATACGAAAGATAAAGCAAAACAGAAGTAGAATTCAGGACTTCAACACTATTAATGGTGAGGTGTCTTTTTTATTATAAACCGATGTTTAGATTTGTCATTCTTTTTCAAATGGTATACACAATAGCTACACTAAATGTTAATGGACTCAGGAACCCACAAAAGAGGGACATTGTTTTTGAATACCTTTTAAGAAAAAAAGCGGCCTTTGTTTTTCTCCAAGAGACTCATAGTATGGTTAAGGATGAAGCGGAGTGGCGCAAGCAGTGGTGTGGGCAGATCGCTTTCAGCCGTGGAAAAAACAACAGTTGTGGGGTTGCTATTCTCACTTCTGAGAAGAGTGGTCTAAATCTCACTAATATTACACATGATTCTAATGGCAGATGGGTCAAAGGCGACATAGGAATGGGTGGAGAGGTGATTAGTATCATATCTATGTATGCGCCAAATAACGCTACGTTACGCAAACGTTTCTTTGTGGAATTTGGCAAGTCTTTTAAAACATTATTACTGACTGTAACTATATTGTTTCTGGTGACCTGAACTGTGATATCAATGCTAATGGAATTTATGATCAAAGCAAAACCTCCCTGTTAAATTTTATTCAGGAAAATAACCTCAGTGACACGTGGGCCGCATTACGAAATGAGCCCGGTTTTACATTTTATCACAAAGGGATCAAGAAACCTAGTAGAATCGATTATATTCTCACGTCCAAAACGCTAAGAACTAATTTAAAAGAAATTAGCATTGATTCATCTGGGCTTTCAGATCACAGTACTCTTATACTCAGGTTAGAAAATCAAACTGTTCCTACCGGTAAAGGAAGATGGTATTGTAACAATGAAATACTTAAAGACAGCCAATGTAATTTGAGGTTAGAGTTGTTCTGGAATTTTTGGAAAACCCAGAAAGTTTGTTACGAATGCCCGCTTATTTGGTGGGATTTGGGAAAAACAGGTTGAAAGAAATTCTTAAAGAGTATGATGGAGAAAAACGATATAAAGAAAGAAAAGAGGAAGACACCTTAAAAAAAGAATACCAAAACCTTATTAGCAATAATTCCGAAGATATTTCATTTAAAATTAGAGATATAGAACAAAAAATTAAACTTTATGAGACTGCTAACTGGGAAAGAGCCAAACTCAGGGTCCACGTTAAACATAAGTGTGATATGGAGAAACCCAGCAAATACTTTCTTTCTACTGAAAAACAGCAAAAAAACAACAACCTTATAGGGGAATTGAAAAACACAAAAGATCATATAATTAATAAACCCTCAGAAATGGTGGATGCTGTTAGAATTTTTTATAAAGACTTATTTTCTACCCAAAAAATTAATAATTTTTATCTGCAGAAAATTCTAAATTTGGTCTCAAAATATGAATTTGAAGAAGAATCTGTCCAAAACATGGAGAAAACAATCACTGAAGAAGAACTTTACTTGGCGCTTAAAGATATGGCAAAAAATAAAGCGCCGGGATTAGATGGCCTTACGGTCGAATTTTACTTAAATATTTGGCATCTTATTAAGAGTGAATTTCTTGATTTGGTTAATTACTGTTACGAAAAAGGAAAGTTACCAGACTCTATGAACAGAGCATTAATTAGGTTAATTTATAAAAACAAAGGGGAAAGAAGCGAACTTAAGAATTGGAGACCGATCAGTCTCCTCAACGTTGACTACAAGATTATTTCAAAACTTATTACTAAACGCCTCAGAATCATCTTGCCTGAATTAATTGCTGAAGATCAAACTTGCGGGGTTCAAGGTAGAGATATTCAAGATAATTTAATGGTTCTTAGAGATGTTATCGATTATGTGAATTTTTATAACAAGGAAGCTGCTATTATAAGCGTTGATCAAGAAAAAGCTTTTGATCGTATCGAGTGGAAATATATGTTCGCCATGATGGAAAAAATGGGAATACCCTGTGTTTTGAGGCGGTGGATTGAAATATTTTACAAAAATCCAACGGTTACTATTAACGTAAATAATTTTTTCACCGAGCCTTTTCAAGCAACAAGAGGCATAAGACAGGGGTGCCCACTATCCCCTCTTTTATATGCCATATGTGTAGAAGGTTTAGCCAATCTTATCCGAGGTAAAAATGGAGTTAAAGGAGTTGGTCTACCAGGCCAAAAAGTTAAATATCAAATTGTCCAGCATGCTGATGATACCAGTATTTTTATTACCGATAACAGTGAGTTTATTTAATTACAAAATATTTTTCATACCTACGGCGAAGGGTCGGGTTCTAAAATAAATGAGCAAAAAACCCAAGGATTGTGGCTCGGTGCGTGGAAAAATAGGAAAGATAATCCGGGGAATTTCAATTGGAACAACCAAAAGATTAAGATCCTTGGTATTTATTTCGGAAATGGTATTAAACCTGAAGACATATGGCTGGAAAGAGTCAACAAAATAAAAAATGTCCTTAATAGATGGAAAGAAAGGTCACTGACTATGAAAGGGAAAGCGGTGGTTGTTAACAGTCTTATTGGTAGTAGTTTAGCTTATTATGGTTCAGTTATTCCTTGTTCGCAGTACTTGAAAGAAGAAATAGATAGAAGTATTTTCAATTTCTATTGGTCCTCCAAACCTGATAAAATTAAAAGAGATACTATCAGAGGACCACCAGAATTAGGTGGAACCGGTCTAATTAACATAACTTGTAAATTAGATGCTTTGTTGTTAAAATGGCTTCAGAAATACTGTACCAGACACGGAAAATGGAAGTATCTCTTTGACTTTTGGATCAAGCAAACAAACACTGACCAAACACCTGGGTGGTTTGTTTTTAACAACCTCAATTTAATTGGACCTAAATTACCCGTTTTTATAGAGACCTTGTGAAAGCTTTTCAAAAAGCAAAGGGTGTTATAAAACTAAATGTGACTTGTATTAATGAAGCTCTCCAAATACCTTTGTGGAACAATACAATTATAACTAATACTGAAAAAAAACTTGATACAAAAATATTAAAACCTCATGCAATGTTATTGCTGGAACATGTTGCCAACAAAGGCAGACTTATATCTCCCCAAGAACTGGCTAAGAAATGTAACATAAAGCCAATTAATGCCGGAAAAATAGTGGCAGGTTTAAAGAAACATGTTGATGGTAACTTGTTACAAGAAAACAGAGAAGGTCCAGCTCGTCATGTCAGCAGTTTTTTATATCTCCAAATAGGCGATGAGACAGTTCATGTTGCGAATATTACCGTTAAAAGTATATATAAAAGTATGGTTAGGGAAATGTTCTACTGCCTGTAGTTGAAAAGATATGGCCAGTTAAACTAAACATTAGCCCACAAGCAATTTTTGACTGGAAAGAGATTTGGCAAAAAGCTAACAATCAAAGTATTGATTTTGATGATAGAGATCTCTGGTATCGTTTACGCCACCGTATCCTCCCAACTAATGATGTTTTACAGAAAATGAAAAAAATAGTTTCCAAAGACAATCAATGTGGGTTATGTAAACAAGAGAAAGAAACTATAGAACATGTATTTATATATTGTAAAAATACGTGGACATCCTGGATATTTTTAGAATGTCATTCGTAAATATAAGGGTAACAAAATTTTTTATCTCAACGATAGCAATAGGATTGGGATACGGAAAACAAATTGACACTTTTTGCTTAATCTTGATCGCCAAACTTCACAAAACTATCTGGACCTCCAGATGTCTCAATTTAGGTGAAATTAATCCATTGTCGGATCAGAATTTATTGAGAAAGTTCCAACACAACCTGAAAAGAACCATCCTTTTGGAAAAACAGAGACTTACCATAGATAGTTTTGTTAACTTTTATGCAAAAAATCAAGCTTTGTGTCAAGTAGAAGGAGAAAAAGTATTATTTACCTTTTAGTTTTTATCTGTAATTTTACTTGTATAAACATTTGTTAAAGTCTGTATTTTTGTTCTACTCCGTAATTTAGCGCATTCATTGAATTGTAATACTGTGGAATGTGTGGTTGTATGAAATAAAATGAGACGTATATCTCCACTACAAAAAAAAAATAAAATAAAATAATAATAATAATAAAAATAATAATAAAAATAATAAAAAAAATAAAAATAAAACTAATAATAATAATAATAAAAATAATAATAATAATAATAATAATAATAATAAAAATAATAATAATAATAATAATAATAATAATAATAATAATAATAATAATAATAATAATAATAATAATAATAATAATAATAATAATAATAATAATAATAATAATAATAATAATAATAATAATAATAATAATAATAATAATAATAATAATAATAATAATAATAATAATAATAATAATAATAATAATAATAATAATAATAATAATAATAATAATAATAATAATAATAATAATAATAATAATAATAATAATAATAATAATAATAATAATAATAATAATAATAATAATAATAATAATAATAATAATAATAATAATAATAATAATAATAATAATAATAATAATAATAATAATAATAATAATAATAATAATAATAATAATAATAATAATAATAATAATAATAATAATAATAATAATAATAATAATAATAATAATAATAATAATAATAATAATAATAATAATAATAATAATAATAATAATAATAATAATAATAATAATAATAATAATAATAATAATAATAATAATAATAATAATAATAATAATAATAATAATAATAATAATAATAATAATAATAATAATAATAATAATAATAATAATAATAATAATAATAATAATAATAATAATAATAATAATAATAATAATAATAATAATAATAATAATAATAATAATAATAATAATAATAATAATAATAATAATAATAATAATAATAATAATAATAATAATAATAATAATAATAATAATAATAATAATAATAATAATAATAATAATAGGTAGAGAAGCCATCTGAATGCTTCAACCTAAGCCTAGTGAGTTTCATGGGTTTGAGAATTCTTCACCTGTGGATCATCTGGTCTCACATTGAACTTTGCTTGGTCATGGTTTCTCCTTTCAAAGTATTTCTGGTCCGGAGAGCCAACTTGATGTTTTGATGAGTTGACTTACTGTCAAGCCCTGTCATGTTGCATCGGCTGGATTATCCTGCATGTCAATGTGATGCCACTGTGAAGGAGAAGAGTTGTCCCTTATTTGTGGAAATGCTTCACTTCATTGTTCATATATCCCAGAACCACACTGCTGTCCAAAAGAGAGGCCATCGAGATCTTCAAACACGACACTGTTCCACAGGACATCGGTTTCTACATCAGCGATATTTGGCGACCCCTGCTACAGACTGAGGGATCCCCTACATCCAAAGTCAACCACCCCTTCCCTCTTCCTGTGCTTGTTAACAACTGACTTAGTTCAGTGAGCACACACTCCTCTCCCCCCACTCCGAGGATCCTAGTCGAGCCAGTTTCCAACCTGCACGCCTCAACACACTAATCCTCCAGCATTCACGGGATCCTCCAGCAGTCTACTTAAGCAGCAGCATTTCCCAGAGTCCGACATTCTCCTGAAGATGATCAGAGCATACTGATCGAAATGTCGAGTTGTAACTTCCACTTCTTTTCAGAACTAATTACTACTCATTTGAGAATTTCACATGGTGTCACCGCAAATGTGTTAATGATAATGTTTCCATACCTCCATTTCTCTTTTGAAGTAACAGGATTACAGCGATTAGAGCATCAAATTTCTCAAATGCAACAAGTGAAATTTATGTTAGCGAGCATGAAATGTGCTGACTCTGGAGGGCGCTATAACTTCGCGCTAAAAAAGACCAATACAGATCTGTTACAATACTTTTATACTACATCTGTTTTAATTTCATAAAAAACATTACCCAGTCTATGAAAGTAGTATTCATTCTGAACATCTTTTAAATTTCTCAAGAAATTATCTCTGAAGCAAAATTTTAAGGTTAAAGCTGAAGAGCACTTTTGAAAATCATCTTAACATTTGGCTTTAGAAATTGAAATTAGCTCAGCTCATCAGAACCCTCATTTGCTATACTACTTATGAAGACACTATTTTAATTACAGCCGAATCAATAATTTTCATCACCAGCAAGAACCTTGAATAGAAAAACAATGTGAGTGCATTTTTCCCATTTTTTAAATAGATGTATTGTATGTAGCTTTGGAGTACCTACCCAATGGTGATCTCCACTCCTATCTGAGAAAAGCCCAATCCACGGATGATGAAAATGAGGAATCTTTGTCTTCTGAGAAGCTGTTTCAGTTTGCTTTGGATGTGGCCAAAGGAATGCAACACCTTGCTGCTTCTGGGGAAAGTATTGTTATTTAGAATTGATTTAATTTTTAATTTCAATCAAGTAGAATTGTATTTATCTGTTGGCATTGCAGCTTGTTCAAATATTGATTTAACAATTGATTTAATTTTGCCCTACACCGACGTGTGTATAGCACTATATACTCAGTGCTTTCCGAGTGTCTGTGGAAAAAAACGTCACAGGCGACTTGGGCGGGGTTCGAACCCCTAACCTCCTGCTTACTAGTGCAGACGTCTTAACCTCTCGACCACCTAGCTTGCCCGATGTCGATTGGCTGGCTAGAATCCTATATAGCAGTGGGTGCCGCGATATTTATAGTTTGATGAAATTCTTCCGTCGGGTAATAAACAATTGATTTAATTTTGCCCTACACCGCCTGTGCTTTTTCCACAGACACTCAGAAAGCACCGAGTATACAGTGCTATACACACGTCGGTGTATGGCAAAATTAAATCAATTGTTTGTCACCCAACGCAAGAATTTCATCAAACTATAAATTGTTCAAATATGTTGTGACATCATCATCATCATCATAATTATTATTTATCTGATCGTTGTACCATGACCAAAGCTAATTTTCCAGGATAGTCCTCCTGCCCCCAAGAGATGCTAACATTCAAACACAGCACAGTGGTTTAAACCCTACATGACCCAGACATCAGTACACTTCAGTACAAAAAACGGTCAAAACATTTATAAAAATTACCAAGAATTTGCACATACCTCTTCTGGACTAAGGAAATGTATTTTAACGTCAGCAGAAACTTCATTCATGAAATTTTGCCGATAATTTTGTATAAAAATAAGTTCACTTTCAAGAGAGGGCGCAATTCAATTGAAAATTGTAGTGCGCCCTCTCGCTACGATGAATTACATTTCGCGTAAACCCGTCGCGTAAAACAACGTTTTTTGTTGAAAACAGCGTCCTGAAAAATCGTATTTTGGGGTGTAAAATTTCATTTGCGCTAATTTGCCGTAAATTTCTAGTCACAACGGATAGTTACTCTATCAATATATAACAAAGTTATGGCATTCCATCCAGGCCTTTTCTGGCTTATTTTGAAAATGTGTGACCCTAAATTTGTAAAATAATAACATTTTTGGGCCATTTTAGTTAAAGATTTCAAAGCATAATTGCACTATCATACAATTATCGGTCCGCATTAGGCTATACTTTTACAGTTCGAAAGACTAATTAGTAATATCTCAAACCATTTGAAATATGCCTTAGCAGATGCTTTTTAAAATATTAGGATGTGTGTTTTTTGTCTGTTTAACTCATGTCATTCTATACAAGCTAACTAAAATTTCTTAAAAACAGGGTAATAAATTTCAAAAAAGCAATTTTGGTTCTTAAAACTGGATCTTCATAATCAAGTAAACAATTATTTTAATTTATCTCAGAAAAAAAAATCGGACCCGATGTCTGGGTCTTAAACCACTGTGCACAGGCCTTGAGGTCTCATCTATACGGGACCGTAAATGTTCCATGTTGTAATCTGGTTCATGATGTAATCCTACAAGTGACTCACCAAGTAACCCTGCACGGCATACAAATCCCAAACAGCCTCCTGTCAGTAGCGATGCACTTTTAGGTCTGCACTGTTTTCGAAAAATACAATTTATTTTAATATAACTAGTGAAATAATTAAATTTTAAAACAAATTATGAAAATATGCCTGTGTGTTATACCATATTACATTGTTTAGCAATAATATTTGTACTGTGTTTGTACTGATGTCAAATTTCCAAAAATCACACTGTGTCGCACCGCAGGTGGTTATTCTTCAAAATTTGATAACAAAATAAATGTAATATTATTGCTAATTTAACATTTGTAGGTGATACATCGTGATTTAGCAGCAAGGAACATCCTCCTTGACAACAATCTGGTTGCCAAGGTTTCTGATTTTGGTTTGTCAAGAGGAGAAGATATCTATGTTCAGACATCAAAGGTAATATAGGCAAATATTAAACCCCTTTCTTAACCCTCCTACTTCTGGTACCTTTTTCATTCATACAAGTTGATGCACCATTTGAAACCATTCGCTTTTGTGGTTTTGAATGGTGAAATAACTGTGTACAGTATTGATTCCCCCAAATGGTTTTGAATGGTAGGTCAGCTAATACAAAACCTTGTTTGGATCTTTCCATGGATTTGAATGGATTTGAATGGTAGTAAAGCTTGTACCAACACTGTTCAGATGGTATCACCATGTGTGTACAAAACCAATGGGCATTTTTGAAAGTGGAAATTTTGAATGGTTTCAAATGATCAAACAGTAGGAGGGTTAATAGCTTTATACTTGATTCAGCAGACTGAAATTTGCACACTTTTGTTACTCAATGTCTGAATTTAATGCTTTTAATTTATTAAATAGAGCTGTTGCGAACTGCTTACCAACCTAAAGGTTGGCCTTAGCTTTTTCGAACCTAGCAGGTTCTTTCTCAAAGGCAAAATGGGCGGGAATACAAACATACATATATAAACACAAGAATGAGCAGAAATTAGTCATGTGTGAAATGAACATAAAATAAAAAGATACAAAAAGCAGAGTTAGGTACTCATCCTGGGACTGGACAAAAGAGGGATTACTTACGAATAGATAGAGGTGTCAGGAGGTTTTGGCTGGAAGAAGAGATTTAATATGAGATTAGTGAAAAGCAAAGGGGAGTAAAACAGACAAATAAAAGCAAAACAAATAAAATAAATGTAAACATGTCTGTGGAGAAAGAAAAAAGTAAGAAAAAAAACAGGAAAAATTAGTCATTCCCTTCCTGTATGTTGAGACCATGGTGTGGATATGCCTGATCTACATCTTTTCTCTGTTGAGATGGACCGATTCCCTGCAGTTACCAAGCGCCTCAATGCCCTGCAAAATCATATCAGATATGGAATGATTGGGTAGATTGAAGTGCTGGCCCACAGGAGTGTCAAGCTTATGGGTTTTGACTGTGGATCTGTGACCATACTACCATTTCATTAGTGAGTTCTTGGTCTCTGAATACCACATCCTGAATACCGAATACCACATCCTGCAAGATATCAGATAAATTATGTTAGAAGTAGCACAGGTAATGTGGCCCTGGATCTTTTAATTTATTGTCAGACTTGTGTTCCTATCCGCTGGTTGTCTCTGGAGTCAATGACCAAACAGAAGTACACCTCAGAGAGTGACGTGTGAGTGCACATTTATTAAATGAATTTAGATTGTTTGTATATGCATTATAGACCCATGATTTTTTATGTAAACAGGATCCATACCAATACACTTGTTCAAGTGACTTTCCTTGTGAAGTCAAACCATAGCTCATTGTTAAAATGTTTTTTCCAACCAAGTCAATTTCATTTCATGCTTGCATGGAAACGATGGGTATTTTTTATTGCCCAATATGTCACACCAAAGATTGTATGAAGCTTTAAAAGTCATACCCATCTCATATGCCTAACGCATCAGTAGATACTCTAAGCTAGATATTTTTGCCAATGCAAAATTCACTTTTTTTAAGAGGATAAGATTTACTAAATGTTTGACAAATGCATGCCCAAAACATGTTCATGTTAAATATTACCTAAAACTGTGAAATATTTGTAATGCTGGTCAAAAATTATTCAGAACAAAATTTGCCCAACAACCCCCCCCCCCCCTAACTGAAACAAAGTTTATATCCCCACACCAGTAAATATTAATATCTATTTCAAATTTTCAGGAAACTCAAACTGTAAAGGAATAACAGAACACGTATCTGTGTGTTAATTATATTGTAATTCAAGGTTTTTCTTCTCATACTAGGTGGTCCTACGGAATACTGCTGTGGGAAATTGCAACACAAGGTATGATATTATGAAAAGGCTGTAACTTGAAAATTCAATGTTGGCTGATGTGTGACTTTGTTGAAAATGTTTATCAAAGTAATGGTAGGTAAAACTCATAGCTTTGCATGGTGAGGATGATAAGTAAGACTAATTGCGGTGACACCATGTGGAATCTCAATTGAGTAGTAATTAGTTCTGAAAAGAACTGGAGGAACTGGAAAATGCTGCTGCTTAAGTAGACTGCTGGAGGATCATTCCATGAATGGATGCTGGAGGATTAATTCGTTGAGGCGCGCAGGCGGGAACTGTTGAGACTAGGATCCTAGGGGTTGGGGGAGAGGAGTGTGTACTCACTGAACTGAATCAGTTGTTAATAAGCACAGGGGGAAGGAGGGTGGTTGACTTAGGATATAGGAGATCCCTCAGTCTGGGGTGGGTTATGGACTTTGGATATAGAAGATCCTTCAATCTGTAGTATTGGTCGCCAAATGTCACTGATGAAGAAGCTGATGTCCTGTGGCACAGTGTTGTGTTTGACGATCTCGATGGCCTCTCTGATGCGTCTGGTGGGGTGCCATGCGTCGATGGGTGTGATGAGTTGGGCTGCCTACCAGTCGATTTGGTGGTCCTTAATGTGCGAGTGCTTGATGACGATGGCGGACTTCTCGAAATCTCCTCTCCGGCCGTGTGCTCGGTGTTCCTTCAATCTGATGGGGATCCGGTAGACTCCCGCTCTGTTGTTTGGGTCCGGTTTGTCCTTGTGGGTGTGTAGAAGTCCTTGGAGTTTGCTGGGGGCTGAGTGGAACACATCGATGCCTGCTCGTTGGGAGGATGCGTTGTAGTTTGTGAGACGTCGAACCTAGATAGGGGAGACAAGCAGAGAGGGTTTGATTACTTACGGTACCTTGCTTTCGGGGTTTGGAACCGGCTTCGCTGTGCTGATCTTGCTGGGATTGTAACCATTGCGTTTGAGGGTAGTTCGGATGTGCTGTAGTTCCTTGGGAAGGCTGTCCTTGTCACAAATGTTGTAGGTGCGTTGTACGAGGGTACGGTTGACCGATGACTTGATGCTTGGGTGATGGAAGGAGCACTGCTTCAGGTACCGATCTGTGTGCATGGGCTTTCTGTAGACGTTGCGGTGTAGGGAGCCGTCTGGGTTTCTGGAAATGCCAACATCAAGGAACGCGATCTTGCCGTCTTCTTCTGTTTCCATGGTGAACTTGATGCTCGGGTGTTGCTGGTTGAGATGTTGTAGACAATCCTGGAGTGTGTCTCTGCCATGTACGTATGTGGCCAAACCACAAAGGTGTCATCCACGTATCGGAGCCACAGCTTGGGTTGGAGGTCGGCTGTATTGAGGGAAGAATTTTCAAACTCTTCCATGAAAATATCAGCAATGACCGGGGATAAAGGAGATCCCATGGAGGTCCCAGCTGTCTGATCGTAGAACTTGCCCTGAAACTGAAAACAACTTGAACAGACACATGTTAGTAGCAAATCATGAATTTGGTCATCACTCACCCCTGATCAGGGGTGAGTGATGTGCGATCATCAAGGGAAAGATCTTGTACGAGTTTGTCCTTCACCAGGAGGCATGTCTCTGTAGTTGGGACATTGCTGAATAGGGAGACAACATCAAAACTAACCAAGATGTCGCTGGGTTGAAGGGTGAGTCCCCAGGTGACCGGAGTTGGACACATGGTGTTGAGTGAGACCCAAAAATTCAAGCGCTGACGTTTTCTGAATCCCTTGCCCTAGGTATTGTATGTGTACACATAATAAATAGTGCAAACAATGTTTGGTCATAGCTGAAATATTTTATTGTGTGATATATAGGCCTTATTTACTAAAATAGTTTCAGAACATTTCAATAATTTAGTTGTAACAACTGATAATATAGCTGTATATATTTTATATATTTTTTCTCATTGTGTATACACAGGTGGTACACCATACCCGGGTATCAAGACCCAGTTCCTGGTGTCGAGAGTGAAGAATGGATATCGTATGCCTAAACCAAGTAACTGCGATGATAAAATGTAATAGCGCCATCTGTCTATAGTAATCACAATATTCAATTCACTACATTTACATGTAATAGGCCTGTTTGAGAATGTTTTTGTTACACCAACAGCCATATAGCCTATGAACCAATAACACGACATTCCACTCCACAAGTAAATGTTGTATTCACAATATTATTTGTTGGGCGGATTGGTGCTCATTAGACGGGGATGTGATATTGTACCAACTGATCTGATGGCGTATATTTCCACTTTGCAGCTACGACCTAATGCTCCAATGCTGGCAGGAGGATCCAACCGAACGGCCTACCTTCAAGCAACTGTGTCTGTCCTTACAAAAATGGCTTATGACAACACTGAAGAGGTAAGAGGTACTGAGTCAAATTGTATGATGTTTGGTTGAGTTTACCAATGCAGCTTGAAGAGAATTTGGCTATAGTTACGTTTGTTCTGGTAAACCAAAATTGAGACTAGAGGTTTGCATGGTGAAACAAATATTTTCTATCTAAGTTTATGATACATGATCTGAATGAGAATTATCTTCTGTGTTGTTTGGCTTTGAAAATATCTTGGTGTTTTTTACCAGACGTTTCCACCAGTTTGCTCAAGTTGTCTTTAGGAGAAACAAGAGATATCATTCCTATTAGACATACCATAGACCAAAAAATGTAACAAACCACTCATGTTGACTATCCACAGACATACATGGGATTGCTTCCAAGGTCAGAGGAGTATACGTATGTAGACATACATCCAGAGCTTGATGACAACTAACTTAATCGAATGATGCATTGATAAGAAGAATTGAAGGGAAGTTATGAATCTGGGTTAATGCCTTGGGATGAAGAGGTCTGTGTTTATAATAGTAAATTTCAAATGTACGGTCTAAAAAACAAAATTTAAAAGTTAAAATAAATTTGCATTGATTGACAACGTGTATGCAGATATTATGTTAATTTTAGCCGTTCATTGCAGTTGTACACATAACAAAGAAATTGAAACAGACTTGAAAACAAAGCCCTACAAAATACCCAAGTTCCACTTTTCACTAAACATGTTGGACTTTCTCAAGAACAGTTCCATTTTCTCCAAATTGCACCCTCCCATTTTCAAATCGGCCCACAGGCCTGTTGGCTTCAGTGAGCCATGATTCAGGACTGTGTCATTAATTAGTTTTGCTTACAAAAGTGCTTGTTTTTTGTTTACACAGACATGCTGTTGTGAACAATTTGGGGCCTTCCTACAGCTTTCTTAAAAACAAAGTTAACAAAAAAGTTAGGTACCCCTATTTTTTGTGGACTAACCCATCTCTGACTTGACCTCCAAGCAATGCTCTTGTCTAGTATATGTGGTCATTCTTGAATAAGACTACCACGTGTACCAGTGGGCTCAATTTTTTTAATTTTAATTCCAACATGGGGGAGAGACATGGCAGCCCCCAAACCATAACCGCTGGCACGGCTATAGCCATGTCCCTAATCGTGCTCGTCAGTGAACCTACGGCACATGTTAAATGTTTCCTGGTGGTTTCTAGTCATAAAAATAAGACATTACGGCATGATTTACACTCGTAGGGTTTTACCTTCCATATAATTTCAAGTGGGAACTTAGGCCTATACATATAGTTTTTGATTTGATTAATTGATTGCCCATTGCTTCTCCTGGTAAAGAACTTGAGTTTATATTTAAATACTTTCATTGTGGACGTAAAGTTTGTGATCATTCCGGGGCAGAGCTAAATTTTCTCAAACACGAATTTGGCGGCAAAACCGAATCCCAATATTATCCAATCAGTGTTTGCTAAAACAGTGTCACATAATCTTTGTAAATTAAAACCCGATCCTGGGCCATTGTGTACAAACTAGAAAGGAGTTGATTATAATGCGGGCGTTTTTAAATTCTAAAAAACATTTACGAGTAACCTCAACTACAGTCAACGACCTCAACAAGAGAAAGGGAGAACAGAAAATGAAAATAAAATTAAATAAAGCTGCTCCCTGATCAGGGTGCACCATGGCTGGGGTGTCGGCTAAAAATGCTTGTTATATATACTGGTGACCTTTCAAGCTTACATGCACATGCATACGCAACACTGTCAAATATAATCGTAAGTGGAATAAATGGAAAACTTTTGGAGGGGAGCTTGAGTCTCCTGAGCCCCATCCCTTGTACTACAGCCCTACTCCCTGCCGAACTCATCTGTAGACAGGACTTGGGGGTCAGATTTTACTCTTTCCCGGCCCCTTCTTTTTTTACTTAAAAAATAAAAAATAAAACAATCAGCGTGCCCTGGGGGGGGGGGGTGCGCCACTGACGTGTACACAATCATTGATCAAGTCCCCTTCTTTCTTTTATCAGGTATGTGATGTTTTCATTATCCTTTATCAGTTGAACTTAGTAGTTGAACCTCTACCCTATAATTTTCATTATTCTTGATCAGTAAAAGTTGAACTTTATCTTTCTATCTAACTAGGCCTACTTCTGGAAATGTTTCAATTTTCTGAAGATCTCCTTTAGAAATTTAGGGGAGTTGAGTTTATCATTTTCTTAATGATAACTTGAGAGTATTATTTCTTAAGACAATAGAAAATCAAAACCAGCTTGTTATTTGATTCCATCTATCCAGTTCACGTTAAATATTTACAATTCCCTTACTGCTTAGGACCAAGAGAAATATAGTTGTTAGAAATGTAGTTGTGTTATTATATTAATGGAATAGAGATGAGTTAAATAGTAATCTTATTAAGTAAGTTACAAGTTATATCTAAAAAATACAAATTTATGGAAAGTTGAGAACAGACATTATCATTTCTGTTCTAAAACATGCCATTCATTCATGCACTGGGTCATTGATACCAAGTGTACCTGTAAGGACAGTTGGTGGAGAGAAAGCCTTGGTTTTTACAACCATATCAAGATGTTTTAGCAATGAAACCCAATTAGTTAATGGACCCTCAGGGTCAAAACCCAGACCAGTGCAGGGACCTAAGTAGGTTGTGTGATAGTGGCAATTGCTACTGCATGATCTTGATGGGGACACAGAATGCTGATGATATTGTTTTTAAATGGTTGCTTAGTTAAATGTGGACTGTTATCAATATTTTAGTGTTAATGCCTCGGAATAGGCATGCCTAGATAGACGGCGCATTATAAATGCATTATTATTATTATTATTATTATTATTATTATTATTAATGCTTTAAGAGAAGATAGATAGATAATGGTTTATTGCATTCTACTCAGCAGTGAAATTGACAGAATAGTTACATTTTTACAAATTCAAATACCATTGGAAAATATTAATAATTTGCATTACAAAATAAATAACCAAATTATAAATACATGTATGTATGTGTAAGTGTTTAAAATGTGTATGTACATCGAGAAAAAATAATACATACATTAAATGATAAGAGGACACAAATAAAACAGGAGTGGAATGGTTGGGGATAGAGGCTGTATATTAAAGTGGGAATGAAGGTAGGTTGGTAGGGATAAAGGGAATCATGGTGGGAGGGGACAGATGGTACAGATAGGGTAGGGATAAAGGGAATCATGGTGGGAGGGGACAGACGGTAGGGATAGGGTAGGGATAAAGGGAATCATGGTGGGAGGGGACAGATGGTAGGGATAAAGGGAATCATGGTGGGAGGGGACAGATGGTAGATATAGGGTAGGGATAAAGGGAATCATGGTGGGAGGGGACAGATGGTAGAGATAGGGTAGGGATAAAGGGAATCATGGTGGGTGGGGAGAAATGGTAACAAATCAACATATTAAAATTCTTATAAAATCCCATTTCTATAAATTGCCAAATTATAAATACAATATAAAGAAAAATGTTTAGAATGAAGTTCAAAAAGAAAAACCATTATACCTATTACACTAAATAACGGGATGACAGAGATAGTGGTTGTATTATAGGGTGGAAATGGAGGTAAGGAGATGTGGGTATATAGATAGGTGGGTAGGGATGGTTAAAAATCAACAAAATTTAAATTTCCATTGAACAAAAAAAAACATTTATACAGAAAACATACATAATTAAGTAAAACATGAATTTAAGCTACAAAACATCTGCATTGTTAAATATTCAAGTTCCAAGTAACTATGTATTATTGAAAATACACAGATAAATTTCATTGGAAACAGTTGTGTTTGTAGTTATACAACAATTTAAGTTGTAGATTATGTTCAATCTTTTATCAGAGTAATGTCTAAACCCCCTCTATCGGGGCAGGTCTTACATAAGTAATGTGCATTTCTTAGCTTTAAGCATTTACAGAATAAGCTCATTAATATGCTGCTATATTATGATATAGCAGATTAAATTTACTTGAAAGCTTCCATAAAGCCGTAATTTTTAGAAACTGTTTTAAGACAGTTTGAAATACTTTTGATGTTTAATAAGAAAGTTGCTGTATATAATAACAAATTAATTACATATTTCGTTAATAATGATTGCATTAGAATGATAGTAAGCAATTTAGGTGCATTTTTTAGGTTACTTTAAGTATTTACACAATAAGTACATTAACCCTAACCCCCTAGGTATTCTGGCTAGGAACCTTCCTGAATCCTCCAAAATCAATCAGTGCCCTTTTGGAAACATGCGCTTATCTTAAAAATGCACCATGTATTTTCGTTGAACTTTCATATTCAGCACTTATAGCCTGTACTTCTTGCCAGATAGTAATTTTGACCCATTTGAAGAGGTGAAAGTAACCGTTTCCAACAGTGCTGAATTTTTCCCAAAAAGTGCCCATGTGAGGATTTTGCAGGATTTGTGGTGGTTAGGGTTAATATGCTGCTTAAAGTGACCATATCGTCACGGTCAGAGCAGACTTCAACAGGGCAGGGAATCAGTGTCCTACTTTAAGATAAACACAGCAACTGAAAATTCCTGTCTATCTGCATATGCAGCAGCAACGATAATATGACCTTATCATGCGGGGTATTATTTTCAGTTGAGTTAATCTAAAACTAGCACTGCGATTCCATGCCCTGCGATTCCATGCCCTGTTGATCATGACATTACTGTCCCTTTAATGAAATATCATACTGCTAAATGTTATAGTAAATTATTTGCCAAAGAGCTAGCTGTTTAATACTCGAAAGCTTCCATAAAGTGTTTTGTTATCATACGTGAGTTTTTAGAAACTGTGTGTTGGACAATCAGTGAAATACGTTTGTTAATTAGAAAATTTGTATGTATAATTAATTTGTAATTGCATTATTTCCTTTATAATTGACCTGCATCGGAATAATTTAGGTGAAATTATTTGAATCTACAGACAATTGATTGCGTATCAGTCATGTCATTACACACAAATTCATTAATAAGCATTTGGCTTATTCTATTCGCTCAGTGCATATCGTAGCCCTCTAGCGGTGAATTTGCCCCAAGTGTCTTGATAGCCACGTTGGCGTTGTGTGAGCATTGTGTGTACACTTTATGTGCGTATGTTATGGTACTAAGCGCGCATGTACTTCTGCCGGCCAATGACCACTGCAGATATTGCGTGCGTACGCACATCAACTGCAAATTACACCAAACGCGACACTATCGCTGCCCTTTCGCCCACAGTGATCTAACATGTGCCCTCAACGGCTCATGCACGGTGTGAAGTGATTGCCCCACTTATCAAGCTCCTGCAACTTGCAAAACAACTCGCTGCAAAGCTTGCCAAATGACAAGCAACTTAAAATAAGACTTAAAGGTTTGCATGATGGAAAGTGATAATAGAGTAGGTTTGCAGTTACACTATGTAATAATCTCTCTTGAGTTGTGCTGTTGTGAAAGGAACCTGTGGGTAACTCAATGTGATCTGACCGTCTTGAGGAGAATGCCTAGACTCTGGTGGGTGAAGCTGCTTTAACAGGGTTCGTACACTTTTTTTCTTAGATAATTCCATGACTTTCCATGACCTTTACAACAAGTATTCCATGACTTTTCGATTCGCGCGAAGATTCGCGCTCAACATTAACAACGCGAATCTAAGTAGATTCATAACACCAGTGTTCTAGCCAGGCATGCCCAATACGCTATAAAAAAAAAACCGATACGATGTAAATCGGCCGATACGCTATCGATACGCTATAATTTATTCCATGGTGAAAAAAAAACACCCGAAAGGACAATGGAAGCTTCCACAGCGTGTGGTCACGTCTTCTGTGCACGTCACTTTACGCATGTGGGTCGTTATCACGTCAACCGAGCATGCATACAAATATTCCCCAGTTTCCTATGTGTTTAGAAGCTCTCCGATCCGCTGTGCGAAAAAAAAATTGCGTGTGTACACGGCCTCCGACGCGAACTGGTTTTAAATAAGTCTTAAAATTCCATGACTTTCCATGACTCTTAAAGAAGTTTACCTTTTCCATGACTTTCAAGGCCTGGAAAATGCAAAAGCAAAATTCCCTGACTTTCCAGGTTTTCCATGACCCGTACGAATAAAGTAGTGTTGAAAATGATCCTGCTGCAGGGATTAGATCAGTAAAGCGTTAATGCGGGAATACTGGATATTGTGCTGATACTCAGTGTGTGCTGGCTCTGGGTGTGTTCACTGAAGGTCAGAGTACACTGATCGAAATGTGGAATTACCCACAGGGTCTTCTCAGAACCACACAACTCAAGTGAGATTATGACAAGCAACTTCAAATGTAGGAAATGTCACAAAAGTAGAGTATTACTAGATAATTGATCATCACAGGCATAACAGATGGGACAAAATACAACCTTACTATGAAGTTTACCATCACGTTGATTTTCCTACCAATAAACACTTATACGTGATAGGTGCTCATTTATGTGGGCAGGTGGCAGATCCAGCGAATGTGTAATATTATAATTGTGGCTTGTGTGTTTTCAATCATTATACGAACATAATTTTAATTAAACATTTAAGATGATGTATGTAAGCCGTGAACCTACGTAATAAGAGTTACAACATTAAATAAAACACCAAAATCACAAATTCTGCTTAATCACAACAATGTCTTTTTTATTTATTACAACACTTCAACAAGAATGTTTATTAAAAAAAGGATACGATCGTATCAGGCCTTAAAATGTTAAGAGATCTCTTTTTATGTTGAAAGTGCACTTTGTAAAAACACTAGGGGCTACCGGTAGTTGGTGTTTCTCCCTTGAATTTGCAGGTTCCAGTCCCACTCCTGATGAACTGATGATGCCGAACACCTCAACTGAAGAAAATGTCTCTCGCTGACACAATCACCGATGTTCTCGTTCTCTCAAAGAGTCCTCAATAATCAGTCCAAATTCTTGGGTCCTCAAATAGGGCACACATCAGTTAATCTCCAGCACCTGAGAGTAACTGAGAGCCAAAACACACACTTCAAAGTGTATAGTCCAAAAAAGGCTATTCCTTAAGTTCGCTTAAACTCATATGAATGTTTGTCTAAATTTGCAATAGACAACATGAATTAGCACAAATCTAAATAAAATATGCACACTTGGCAATTCTCCTAATCTTCTATGAAGTTAAGAATATCACAAAAATGACTCGGAGGGTTCTTACTCTAAGCAAACAATTATCTTATACCCATGAAAATGTCAATAACTTGTTATTAAAACAGGCTATTTACGAAAACTCACATGTATCATTTATCACATGTATTCATTACTTTAAAACAAATCCATACATAATTTTAACCTAAAAAACCATTAATAAGCACTCACCTGAGAGCCAACGATTACTTAAATGTGAAAAGCAATGTTCTGGAAGGGCTTATGTGATTTCTCCAAACAAAACACGATAATTATAGTGGATAAAACATGGCTGAAGACAGGCGCATGGCCCTAACTAAAATCAACCAACAGGGGGCGCTATATCCATTTTAGGCAGGGGCTACACATACCCCCTTCTAAACTGGTGGCATCATCCTGATGCTATTTCTAGTTGGGAAGACAATTGGCTTACAGAAATCTGGAACCCAATGCTCTAGCGCATTTACGCTGAGTTTACTATAGGTTGGCTGACCAAACATCTCGTAGGTGAATCGTTTAGGCAGTCGACATGGTCTACCTGACTTGGATCCATCTACCTCATCCGAACTCTCTACTCAAGATTCAACTACCGAGTCTATCTCAACAGAATCGTTAGTGGGTGATGATTCTTTCTCTATTGCTGCATCTTGTGCGTCACCGCTCTCCGAAGAAGGGTTCGCAGTGTCATCAATAACAACCTCTGCGCCAATCTCAAAGTCGTTACCTAGATCTGGTACGCACTCAACAATCTCATCACCAACAACACTAGACTTCTTCGAGACAGCATCAGGAATTTCTAGTCTGGATTCCCCAGCCATTGGGAATATTTCGCCTGTCCCGTCGTCAACTGAATCATTATTCATGTGAATCTCACACAAAAACTCGGCATCAGGAATCGGAATGCTTCCCAGGCTGTTATCCAGAGAACTAGTCAAGCATTTGCCACCCTGTTCATTGCCTGTATATTGGTTGGTCATGTGTCTAGTCTCCTCTGGACTTTCACCAATGGAATCTACTTCCATCTGCGACAAACTTGAAGTCTGGCTGGTTGCGTCATTCAGAGGTAAGGTGTCATTTGTGATATGTTCCAGGTAGGATGGAACAAATGGTTCAGCATCAACTCGCAATGGGATGGAGGCAGGGGTTACAGCGGGTTCTCCAGTGCTTCTCTGTATTTGCTGACCCAACTCAATCTCCTCACTACGATTTTCCTTTATAGAACTGTAAATATCTTCAGGAAACTGAATATGGGGAATTGATACAGGAACATTCTTATATTGGGGCCAGATAGTAATGATATCTTCATCATCATCACCTTGATCCTCTGTAAAGTTTTCATTGCGTACAGATGTCGTTTGACTCGACAAGACAGTATGTTGTTGCTTCGTCTGTCTTGTCACAGGTTTCTTCGGTGTATCAACAGTTTGTGGGGGTTGACTCTCCCCAGTAAGAACTCCAATTGGAAGAATCATGTTTCGATTGGAAGAATCATGTTCCGATGCAACACCTTTGGTGGACCTTTCCCTGTCTCTGGTCTCACTTTGTAAACAGGAATCCCATCATTTGGATGGCTGACAACACAATACACTGTGTCATCCCATTTGTCAGCAAGTTTATGGGGACCTTTGAATCCAACATTTCGAATGAGCACCCTATCGCCCTCGCTCAATTCACTCCCTCTCACTCGGAGGTCATATCTTCTCTTGGTGGATGCTGCCAACTTTGCAGAACCCTTGGTAGTGAGGTGGATTAAGGAAAAGATCGTTACACGGTGGACAAAAGCACCATTTTTTCACCAAAGTATCAGTTTGACCCATAGATTTCAAAAAAGTCATGCTCCAAAAAATCTGAGAATGGGATGACCTTGAATTACGTCATTATGACGTCATAACCTCTTTTTATGTAATAAAGCAATCGCAAATGCCATTTTGGGATTTCTACATGCCCAAAATTATGTTTCTGAGGTAAAGGAATTCAATGAGGGTGGTATTAGTTTGTAAAAATATTCTTTATGGTGACTATATTGATGTAATTATGACGTCTAGCTGGTATGCCTTTTCTAGACTTCGTCGGAGCTCAGACACATAATTAGAATGGTCTTTGTTTGTGACACCATCCGGGGTTGTGCCGAAACATAGATCAAGTGGTATCCGTGCTTCTCACCCAAACATGATGTAATATGGTGAAAACCCTGTACTGTCATTCCTCGTGCAATTATATGCATGTACAAATGGACCAACACATTTGCTCCAGTTCTCCATTTTGTCTTGAGGCAGAGTACCAAGCATGCTCAGCAAAGTACGATTAAAACGTTCAGGCTGAGGGTCACCCTGAGGATGGTACGGTGTGGTTCTTGATTTTCTCACCCCCAAAAGATGAGTGATCTCCTTGATCAGCTTGTTATCAAACTCACGACCCTGGTCAGAATGGACACGTTTTGGTAGGCCATAATACAGGAAATACATATCCCAGAGTATACGAGCTACCGTACGTGATGACTTGTCACGTGTTGGGAAGGCCTGTGCATACCGCGAAAAATGGTCAGTAACAACTAGGATATACTGGGCACCACTGCGGTATGGCTCCAACTTCAAAAAATCAATGCAAACCAATTCAAGAGGGAAAGTAGTGCTGATATTCACCAATGGAGCTGCCACTTTCTGAGTTGCCTTGTAAGACACACATCTAGCACAATTGGAAACCCACTCCTCTATATGAGTTGCCATTTTCGGCCAGTAAAACCGACGTCGAGCCAAAGCAACTGCGCGCGCTCGGCCCCAAGATCGCCGATCTCATTGTGAACTCCAACGATGGCTTTCTCTCTGAATGAACTGGTTAAAACCAACTGAAAGCATTCTGTTTCCTGGGTATCCACCACTCGACGATATAGCACTCCTTCCCTCAGGCATAGCTTACTGAACTGATTCAACATCAATCCAACCTCCTTTGGAAATGCTGAATATACCTGAGGCTTTCTACCTTCTGCAACAAAACCAACCACTGTCTTGATATTCTCATCTGCAGCTTGCTCAACTTTCCAGTCAATAACTGTGCCTTCAAGATCAGGAGATCGAACATGGCTCCCATAGTCTGGAGGCACTGCTTCTGCACTCAAGGCCAAGGAGTGGATAAGTGAATAACTGACTCTGTGGTAATTAATGTCTTGATGAATAGAGTCTCTCCGGTGAGTTGCCTAGATGGCATCCATGACGTCTCCTTCAAGTATTGGTGAGAACTCCTCCCTTTCACCTTCGAATCTGGCTTGAAGAATATGAATTTTCTTTGTCTGATCTTTCCCAGAAGCTTCGCTAAGGGTTCTTTCATGAGGACGCCTTGAGAGCGTATCTGCATCTTGATTGCAACGACCAGGCTTATAGTGTATTGAGAAATCATATGATGTGAGGACTGCCAGCCATCGATGTCCTGTGGCATCTAATTTAGCTGAGGACAACACAGATGTGAGCGGATTATTGTCAGTGAAAACCTTGGTACCTTAAGCTGAATATAGATAGTCTTTGAATTTGTCTGTGACTGACCACTTCAGAGCTAGAAATTCCAGCTTATGTGCCGGATAATTCCTCTCCGATGGGGTCAATCCTCGACTGGTGTAGGCAACTGGCCATAACTTTCCTTGTGACTCCTGGCACAACACTGCACCTAGCCCATCACGAGATGCATCAACATGCATCACAAATGGCTGCGTCACATCAGCGAATGCCAAAACGGGTGCTGAACATAACTTGCCCTTGAGAGCCTTGAATGCTTCCTCGCATCGAGTTGTCCAGCGGGATGCAAAAGTCGCTTTGAAGTCTCTACAGTTGCCTCTGCCATCTCCTTCAGCAGTTCTCTGGGATGAGGTCTTTGTCTTGTCACCTGCAGTCAATTCATTAAGAGGTTTTGATAAATTGGCAAAACCATCAATAAACCGCCGATAATATCCGGCTAATCCCAGAAATGATCGTACCTGTCTGACATCTGTAGGGGTAGGCCATGACCTTATGGCCTGTACTATATCTGGATCGGTCTGTACACCTTCCCTTGACACCACATGTCCAAGGTACTTAACCGATGAACAACATAGCTGGCACTTTTCTGCAGCAACTTTCAGTCCATAATCTGACAGACGACCCAAAACTTTGGCCAACCATTCTTCCATCAGTTCTAAGGTGGGAGCAAAAATGATGATATCGTCCATGTACACCAGTACTTCACGTAGATGAAAGGTAGCAGGTGCTCCCTTTACACCCTGTGGCATACGTTCAAACTGGAAAAATCCAGCTGGGCAGATGAAAGCCGTTTTCTCCTTATCATCTGGTCTCATGGGGATTTGATAGTAACCAGATTTTAGGTCTATAACTGAAAACCAGTTGCATCCATGCAGGCAATCTAAGGCTTCCTGCACTAGTGGCACTGCATATTGATCGGGTACTGTGCAGGAGTTCAAGGTGCGATAGTCAATGCATAGTCTCATCTTTCCATTTTTCTTCCTCACGATGACTAGTGGGGAAGTATAGCGGCTCTTTGATTCAGTTATCACCCCAATGTCCAACAAATGCTGCAAATGATCCCTGAGATCACTAAGGTCAGCGGGTGAGATACGTCGCGATCTCTCTAAAAGGCTGTTCATCCATGAGCCTAATCTCATTTTGAACTCCTTGTGTCAACCCAAGGTCCCATTCATGTTGAGAGAATACCTCCACATAGCTGTATGCAAGTTTCAAAATGCGGTCTCTCCACTCAGCATCTATTGGACCCCAAACGCATGGAAGATCTTTGAACTCCTTGGTTATCATAGGACCTTCGTTCGGAGGGACTGCTGATCCATGGGTTGCATTTGTAGCACAACATCAAGCAGATTCTGCAACTGGAGAAAATGATGTTTTGCTCTCATCTGACTTAGCACTACTCACGGAGGCAGGTAAAAACACTCCAGCAAGGACACATTTACTTGGTATTTGAATGTCATTATCTGTTTGGTTCTGTAAGCAAACCTTGACTCTTCTGAACCCAGTTCCGATCTTTACCAGCGAGCAGATCTACACCACTGGGCAATCGGTGAGGATTCACTTCATCAATCAAGGCCGTTTTCCTGACTTATTCCGGACGACGGTGCCCGAGACCAACTTCTGTGATCTAGCAGGTATGACAAGGTTATTCCGACCAATTCTTCCTTCTGGTCCAGCCTGTTGAGCAATTACAAAATCATGGTACATTTGTCTATAGGCTGCACTAATGTGGAGGTCGTTCAGGGCTTTGTTCTCCCTTCGACTTCCAAAAAGAGACTCATAGCAGTTCCGAATAGCTCCAAAATTAGTCCCTATAACCAGCTGATGATGTGTAGAGCCACGCCCATCGGGTACGACCAATGCCAAAACAGCAGATGATTGACTTGTACCACAAAATTCAGCGTCAAACCCAATGTCCACATCTGTCCAGCCCAAATAAGGTATTTGTCCACCTCCGCCATGCCACAGCACAAGATCTTCTAAAGGATGTAGTGTCCTTCCCAGTCTCTGGAAAAACTGTCACATATCAAAGTTACTTGAGAACCACTGACGAGCAAACATCTTACCTCAATCCCGTCCACATAGCAGTTCTCCACTACATTGTTACCAACTAAACCAATGGGTATGTCTGTACCTGTCTGGAAATGAATGGGTTTGTGTAAATCTGGCCCTAATTGTTTGGGTTGGGCGTCTGATCAGATGCCTCTTGTTGTTTCCCTGTAGGAATTTGATAAGTCTGTCATTGACTTTCTCAAGAAATTGGGTCGGCCCTGAACTCGTCTACCACTAATCTTCTCAGTGGAATGGCTGAGGGACTTGGCATGTTTAAGTGTCACGGTCGTCATAGGGGTTTCAGCAAGCTTCTCCCCTCGTTGCTGCAATTTCTCCTCCTGCTCCGCCTCCTGTCTTCAAACCATCTGCAGTAACTTCAGATATGGAGGTGGCTTGTCACGAATGTCTTTCAGTCGCAAGTTAACAAGAAGAATATCGTTATAGAGGATCCCTTTAATAAACTGATCCAGAAGTAGAGAGTTTATCCTCTCCCTCATCACACCACCTCTTCGAACTAACTTCCGAAGTACAGTCTGGAGACGTGCAAGAAACTCAGATGGAGCCTCTTCTCGTTTCTGATGCATAGACTGAAAATTGAAACACAGCTCCTCTGGTGATTCAGTGCTGCCAAAAGCCAACTCAAGTGCAGCCAAATATTCATCCGCACTGGCCTGGGGCTGTTCACTTCGCAAGTCAGTGATGATGTTTGCTGCTGGGGGCCGAAGAGCCTCTCTCAACCTCCTCCGCCATTCAGTATCGTCCGTTTCTTCCTCCAGCTGCCCTGTAACCACTTCAATCCAAGTGTCAAATGGGTCTTCATCCTTTGATGGTACTCGTGCACCAGAGAAAGGTCGGAGTTTTCTACCCCCTGAGATACTGCAAGCTGATAAAACTTGACTAAGTGTCTTACCCGAACCCTGCGTAGGAGTAACCTTTGTCACTTCATTTATGCTTAGATCGGTCTCTAAATCTTTCACCATCACTCATGCCTTGAATTTAGGCTGCTGATCTGTTAATTTGTATATCTGAAAAAGAATATCTGTACTCTCTGTCACACATACCTTGAGAGTCTCCGAGGGGGGCAAAACTACTTTAGCCACCTCTCGGTCAAACTCGCAAAGTAAGTATGTGGTGCCTTGGTGTTCCTGTCTTCAAACTCCTACAAGGTGTCTTATAGTCTTCGAAAGTGCTCGGGTCAGCACCTCTGTTGTTTCATGAAGTCCTTTGTCACCAATAAGGAGGATTGCACTACTAATGGGGCTGTCATCTTTCTTACACCAGTCCCTTGCTAGCTTCATCAATCCTGAGTCTGCCATGCTTGACAAAAACAGCAATTTCTTTTACTTACAAAAAAATATGAATGGGAAAATTATACACCAGCAATATATTTATTTCAAGGTTACATTTATTGTCACACTACAAAGTACAAAACAGAATGCAAAATGGCAAATGTGAAGGCACAATTCTGATAATAAACTAAGGCAGAAAGTGGAGTGCCTTAGGAATTGAAAACACAAGAACGGGATAATTAATTATTAACTTATATGCGCAAAAATAGTAACCGTTGGCTCTCTGGTCTGTAGTTAAACAAGAAATTTTGGTGACTTATCCAAAAGTAACTCTCAGAGAAGAATTTTATATATATTATATATATACTGAAGAATCAAACATGGAACGCACGTCGTTCAACTACTCAACGAAGAACATCCCTGTTGCATCAAGAAAGGACTACACTATACGTATGGTCGAAAAGACAGAACCATTTTTACGCAAAATGAGATGGAAAGCCTACCACTTCCTGAACCCTAGACCAGCCGCAACTAAAGAAACTTTCGGTTTCAAGACAAGAAACTGCCCTCCTGTAATTGAAGAAATGAAAGAATTCGAGAACGGTATGTTAACAATTATACAGCACACTAAATTCCAAGATGCCAAATGTCAGTTTCAACATGACCTCAAGGAAGACATCACATCTGTCAAAAACGATAACCATTTATTCGTTAAAGCTGATAAATCTACAAACTTTTATAAACTAGACACCCCGACATACAATAAGCTACTAAACGCCAACGTAACCAAGACGTATAAGAAAACCAACAAGAACCAACTTAGTATGATTGACGCCGAAGCGAGAGACATCACCAGAAAGTTAGACATAGACGACCGGGTCGAGACAATGGCCGCAAAATAAGCGTTCATAACACTTAAAGATCACAAAGACAACTTCACAAATAAACCCACTTGCCGATTGATAAACCCCTCGAAACCAGAGATTGGACGAATAAGTAAACAAATCCTAGAAAAAATCAACCAAAAACTCGTAAATGCCACGCAAGTCAACCAGTGGAAGAACACGCCCTCTGTGCTTCAATGGTACAAACAACTAACCAACAAAAACGATTTATCATTTATATGTTTTGACGTGGTCGAATTCTACCCCTCAATATCCGAAGCACTTCTTAACCGAGCTCTTGATTTTGCATCTAAATACGTGACCATTACAGCTGATGACCGACGAATAATCATACAAGCAAAACACTCCCTATTATTCAACGGCGGTGAGCCATGGGGAAAGAAAACATCAACAACACTCTTCGACGTCACTATGGGAAGCCACGACGGAGCAGAGACATGTGAACTAGTTGGTTGTTACCTCCTCTCACAGTTAAAACAAATACTCGGAAACAACATCGGTCTATACCGCGACGATGGACTCGCAGTACACACGGGAACCCCGAAAGAAGTAGAGAGAATAAAGAAGGATATATGCAAAATCTTTCGAAATAATGATCTCAAAATAACCATTGAAGCAAACAAGAAAGTCGTCAACTTCCTCGATGTGACATTTGACCTGAACACTGAAAAATTCAAACCATACGCTAAACCCGCAAGCACACCACTCTACGTACATAGCAAATCTAACCACCCCCCGATCATAATCAAAAACATCCCAGAATCCATAAACAGAAGATTGTCAGATACATCATCAGACGAAGATACATTCAACGAAGCGACACCACCATATCAAGAAGCGTTACACAAGAGTGGTTATACATACAATCTCAAGTACACGCCCACGCCGCATGAAGTGAATCGCAACCGCAATCGTAATGTAGTATCGTTTAACCCCCCATACAACAGAAACGTCAAGAATAACATAGGAAGAGAATTTATTAACCTGATCGACAAATGTTTTCCGACCGGCCACAAGCTGAAGAAAATATTTAACAGAAACACATTAAAACTAAGCTACAGCTGCATGCCCAACGTCAAACAAATCATAGACGGACATAACAAAGCCATCCTAAAGAAAACCACACAACCGGAACATGACAACATCACAAAAACGTGTAACTGCAGGAAGAGGAACGAATGTCCACTAGAGGGAGATTGCCTGACTATCGATTGTCTACCAAGCTACGATCACCACGAAAGACACAACCGAGACTTATGTAGGACTGACAGCAACTGAATTTAAGACTAGATGGAGGAATCACAAGACGTCATTCACACACGAAAAACGGAAGAACGATACAGAACTCAGCAAATACCTGTGGCAGTTAAGAGACAAACAAGAAGAATATTCAATTACGTGGAAAATCATCGCCAAGGCTAAACCCTACACTAACCTCACGAAGAGATGCAATTTATGCATTACCGAGAAACACTTAATTATTACCAAACCGCACATGGCAACCTTAAATAAGCGTAATGAACTTATATCAACATGTAGACACCAACGAAAACACATCCTGAAATATAATTAGATATGCACCACTAAACACACACATACGTATGCCTGTAAACCACACCTGATGCTTCAGTGTATATGGTGATTAACTGATGAGTGGGTCGACATCATGGCGGCCTACGAAACAAATTTGTATTAAGACCCATATGTTCTCACTCACCGAGTAGTTCGTCTATTTACTTATTTCGCTCCTTCAAAGTAGAGCACTATCTTGGTTCCACAGTGAACTATATATGATCTATATATATATATATATATATATATATATATATATATATATATATATATATATAGATATATATATATATATATATATATATATATTTTCTCCTCTGCGAAAATTGGAATTGGTGATAGGTCCTGGCAAGATCGCCAAAAATGTAAGCCGTGAACCTACGTAATAAGAGTTACAACATTAAATAAAACACCAAAATCACAAATTCTGCTTAATCACAACAATGTCTTTTTTTATTTATTACAACACTTCAACAAGAATGTTTATTTAAAAAAAGGATACGATCGTATCAGGCCTTAAAATGTTAAGAGATCTATTTTTATGTTTAAAGTGCACTTTGTAAAAACACTAGGGGCTACCGGTAGTTGGTGTTTCTCCCTTGAATTTGCAGGTTCCAATCCCACTCGCTGACACAATCACCGATGTTCTCGTTCTCTCAAAGAGTCCTCAATAATCAGTCCAAATTCTTGGGTCCTCAAATAGGGCACACACCAGTTAATCTCCAGCACCTGAGAGTAACTGAGAGCCAAAACACACACTTCAAAGTGTATAGTCCAAAAAAGGCTATTCCTTAATAAGTTCGCTTAAACTCATATGAATGTTTGTCTAAATTTGCAATAGACAACATGAATTAGCACAAATCTAAATAAAATATGCACACTTGGCAATTCTCCTAATCTTCTACGAAGTTAAGAATATCACAAAAATTACTCAGAGGGTTCTTACTATAAGCAAACAATTTTCTTATACCTATGAAAATGTCAATAACTTGTTATTAAAACAGGCTATTTACGAAAACTCAAATGTATCATTTATCACATGTATCATTTATCACATGTATTCATTACTTTAAAACAAATCCATACATAATTTTAACCTAAAAAACCATTAATAAGCACTCACCTGAGAGCCAACGATTACTTAAATGTGAAAAGCAATGTTCTGGAAGGGCTTATGTGATTTCTCCAAACAAAACACGATGATTAAAGTGGATAAAATAACTTCATTTACAAGAAAATTTATCAGAACACTCTGAAAAACATGGCTGAAAGCAGGCGCATGGCCCTAACTAAAATCAACCAACAGAGGGCGCTATATCCATTTTGGACAGGGGCTACATGTATGTTTCAAGAAAAGTGAAATTATTTCTAATAATAGTTTATCAGAAAGATAATGCCTTTCATTAATTCCATGTTTAGAATGCTGATTACAAAAAATCTTAATGCACTGAATGCTAAACCCTTTTTCAGGTTGGTTGTTTAATGTATATCTTGCATAACAAGCAGTCCAACATTACTAATGTTTACCTTCTCTTTAAAGCCTCTGTACACTATTGGTAATCTGTAAAATCTGTCTCCACTGCTGTTTGTTTTGGCGCTGTTCCCTTTGTCAATGATTCTGTGGAAGCTTAGTGCAGGATACAAAATGACGAAGGATGGATGCAGGATTAACCATCTGCTCTTCATGGGCGACCTGAATTTGTTCGTGAAGAATGAGAAGTTCCTTGGTGCAGACTGTACGGATCTTCAGCTATGATATCAGCATGAAGTGTGATCTAGAGAAAGGTGCTGTGATGAACATGAAGAGGGGTATAAGGGTACATTCGGATGGAATTGCTTTACCAGATGGCACACAATTGAAGGCGTTGGGTTAAGAAGAAAGATATATTACGAAAGATATATATTAAGATATATAATATCTTGGAGTGCTTGAAGCGGATCACATACTGCACAAGGAATCAAAAGAGAGGCACAAGAAAGAGTATATAAGACGAGTGAAAAAGTGTTTGAAGTCAAAGCTGAATGGAGGGAATAATAATAATTTTCTGACATATTGGAGTGTCGTGGCCGAGCGGTCTAGCGCACCGAACTCAAGTTCTGGTGTTGCCAGCAGCAGGGTGTGGGTTCGAGCCCCGGTCGTGACACTTGTATCCTTGAGCAAGGTACTTAACCATAATTGCTTCGTCCTTCGGATGGGACGTAAAGCCGTAGGTCCCGTGTGTTGTATAATGCACGTAAAGTGGATTGTCGTGGCCGAGCGGTCTAGCGCACTGAACTCAAGTTCTGGTGTTGCCAGCAGCAGAGTGTGGGTTCGAGCCCCAGCCGTGACACCTGTGTCCTTGAGCAAGACACTTAACCATAATTGCTTCTCTCCACCCAGGGGTTAAATGGGTACCTGTGAAGGCAGAGATGGTTTGCTCTCTATGCGCTAGAAATGGCAGCAATTGAGCTGTATACTCCCCAGGGAGCTGAGATGGTTTCAGGAATGATTTATGAGCCTTATGAGCCTTATGAGCAGGGATAATAATATAATGCGCCTTGAGCGCCACTTAGTTGGTGGATACGTGCGCTATATAAATCTATACATTATTATTATTATTATTATTATTATTATTATTATTATTATTATATTCTGACGACTCAGCCATCAGAACACAAATCCGATGCACTAAACCGCTCGACCATAGCACACCATATATGGTAAAGGCTTTCTTAGAAGTGCGGCCGACTTTCTTGGATGGTGTGTAGAGCCATACAGGTTCCCCAGGTTCATAGCGAGCACCCTGTGCTTGTCGATCGTAGTGTCTCTTATGGTGTACTTGACTTTTCCCCAAGTGTCAGTTAACTCATGCTCATTTCCATCTTCTGTTGCAGTCATTGTGCACACTCGTGCAGATCCACCAGGGAGTCTTGTTTCTCACCAGGGAACCCGTCACAAGATCCAAGGAATGCTGATCTTCCTTCCTACCATGAGCATATTTGGAGTAGGCTTGGTGATTTTGCACTGGGCTGTGTGGTAGACCATCATTATGAACAAGTAATCGTCTCTGTCTTCTTGTTTTTCCTTCACAAAAATGCTCAGCATTGTTTTCACCGTACGATTCAACCTTTCCACCATTCCATCTGACTGGGAGTGAAATAGTGTGGTGTGGGTCTTGTGGACTCCAAGCAGCTTGCAAACATCCTGGAACAACTCGGCCTCAAACTCCCGTCCTTGGTCTGTATGGATTTCCTGAGGGGTGTCGAACCAGATGATGAACTGCTCAATGAGGACTTCGGCCACTGTTTTATAGGTCTGGTCTGGGATCGGAGAGGCCTCGACCCACTTGGTGAAGTGGTCTGTGACCACAATGATGCTGGTATTCCCTGTTCGGATCCTTGGAATTCTGCTGGTGAGGTCATTTGTGATGCAATCCATAGGTGCTCTTACCAAGTATTCCTGGAGAGTAGCCCTCAATGGTCTGGGGCGGCTTCTTAGACCTTTCTTATCACCATTCTTCTGCCTGGACCTTCATCCTCCTGCAGTAGACCGGTGCTACCATCCTGCTTACCCCAGATGGCCAGAAGTTCTGACGTTGTGCACCAGCTGCAAGACTTCATCTGAGGCACCACCAATTTCCATGTCGAAGACTTGCCATCTGGGTCTTCCCATCTCACCCTTAGGACACCCTGGATCAGTCAAAGCACCTATCATCTGGCCCACCAGAAATTTGTTCCTTCATCCAGTGTACCACCTTTTGGAGTTCCGGGTTTACCTGTTGCTCTCGCTGCACTTCCTCAAGGTACCATGCCTCGATGAGCCCATCAAGACCATCGGGTATCTTGTTGCCTGTCATTTTCTCTCCATCCTCCTGGTTCCATGCAACCTCCTCATGTGGTGACTTTTGTCCACTCTCAATGGTCTACTCTCTTTCTCTCTCTCCATGCGGTGTTGAAGCACACAACATGAATCTGCCACTCGCTCCTCAGCAACCAAAATCAAGGTGGTTTTTGCGCATTTCTGCAGCCCCTCGTCACCCAAAGGTTGTCTTGGTTCCATGTCCATCTAACACGGTTGGCATTATTAAACTTGTGGTGTCATTTGCATTCCCTTAGGAAGTGGTTGAACTCATGGCAGCCATAGCACTGCACAGTGAATTTATCTTGTCGCAGGAGTAATGTCCCTCACTCTCCGACGTCCTCTTGAATAGGTGGTGACTGCTGAGCCACAGCCCGCACATGCTTCCACCGCCATGTCCTCCTGCCCCGGTAGCAC